>LOEQ01009146.1:0-23859 GCA_001685075.1 Bramus lutescens
GAAGGAGAAAAGCTGAGAGGGGAGCAGAGAAAATGTAGAGCTCAATAAAAGTCAATAAAAAAAGAGAGAAGAAAAAAACCTGAGTTGATTTTGGAACTCCTAGTACAGTTTATCCTTGGTGAGAAACTCCTAGGAAACTTCTGGTAAAATGCATGGCATACAGCCGGATTATCAATGAGTTCAGCATCAATACCCTATGGGTAGCTTCTCAGAAAATAATTTTGCTTATTACTGCCTTTCTGTCTCCTCTCTTCCTTTACTTCCCACCTGTTTCCTATTTTTCTCTCCCCTTTCCTTCCTTTTTTCCATATTCCCCTTCATTTTGATTTTTATATCAATTGAAAAACTGGGTTTCTGAACTGGAGAGATGCCTCCACATTCAGAGGCATGTACTGTTCTTGCAGAGGACCACAGTTTGGTTCCCAACACCTATATTAGGTTGGTCACAATTTCCTGTAACTCCATTTTAAAGGATCCAGTGCCTTCTTTTAGACTTCATGGTTGCCTTTATTCACAGGTGAATGCACACATATACATAACTTAAAAATGGAAATAAGCTTTCATATAATAATAAGTTTCACTGTAATTTTGCATACATATATATGATACTTTGATAAATATTGTCCAAATAAAGAATACAATGTCTCATTTTTAATGCCACTAATCTCTCTAATGATTGTAAATGCTTTGTGCTGTGTATGTCTACAACTGCATGCATATGTACATGTGTCTTTCCATTGTTATTACAGATAGGAGTAGGTGCAATGAGAAGTAATTTTACCACAGTCTGAAAACTACATGGTTTTGAAATTTCCCCTGCAACAAAAAAATCAGTTCACTACTTTTGATTTCACCAGCACTCAAATTTTCAGGACAGAATGTAGCCAGAGTCTTGGCCAGAATGTAGAATGTAGTTTTCTTATGCCCATTCTACTATGGAACGGCATACTGTTTTTGAAACTTTTTGTGTCTTTTGTTCCCCATTGTGACAGCTTTTATTTCAAGAAATTAATGTGGGATCTCTTCCAACTGCGAAGTGTAACTATTACAAAGCCAGAGATTAGGAAATCGTCTGTTAGTTGGGTCCATACACCAAGCAGATACCCCATGAACCAGATATGGACCAGTATTCCACTTATGATCTGAACTGGTTGACATTCCCAACCCTAAAGTGGGGCATCTGATAATAATTCAGGTTCCTTGATAACAATTGCTATGTTCAATAGTTCTAAAACAGATGAATATTTTCATTTCCATATTTTTTGTATATTTTGGATATATGCCTTCTTGGAGAAGGACTACATCTACTTATTGTCATGTTGCCTTATCCATCCTCCTAAAGATCTAGGTTCAGCAATTGACACTCTTATGAAAGCTGGTTTGGGTTTTAAAATCAGGCAAGAGATAGTTTGGTAATTATGAAAATAAGTCTCCTGAGTTTCTTTGACATTCATTTGATTGTGTAGTGGTAAGCTTTCTTGATTATAGGCCAGAAAAAACATTGTAGGCCTTATGGGAATAAGGTCTCTGACAGAACTACTCAGCTCTTGTGCTGTAACATGGCAACAACCATGAATAATATGAAAATGAATAAGCATGGCTGTATGCCAATAAAACTTTACTTTTTCACAATTGCTGTTTTAAATACAAAAGAAAGTCTTGCTCTATGAGCTTTGCAAAAACAGACAGAGGGCTGGATTTGACTTTGGAGCTAATTTAAGTAATGCATTTGTTCATTTCTTTCTGTCTTGTTCTTTGGAAATGCTGTGTTTCTGAATAGCTTCTAACTGCCTCTGTAGGCCACCCAGCCCTGCTACTAGGACTGTAAGGGCAGCGATATAATTGTGCTTTCATGTTAATGGTTAAGCAGTACCACTTGAACTTGTCAGTCACCTCCCTGCTGCTAGGCAGTCCAAGTGTGTACAGTACTTCCTCCTATTCCTGATTGACACTACTACTGTCATCATTGATCTCTTCAATGATGCTGGAGCAGTCTTGCCAGTAGATGAGGTCACAACATCCTCCCTGCTTTCCATGTTTTGCCACAAAATGATTGGATTCACAACCTGATAAAAGCTACCACTATTGCATAGGTACTCACTTGGGCTCTTTGATCTTTCTATTTACCATTGGCCATCACAACTCTGACATGCCTATTTCACTTTGTGTGAGCTTTGCTCTTCTCCAAGTCTGCGTGACCACCATCTTCTTGGATTTTTGACAGCACATCAAATCTTGTAAGTGGGCTGCTAACAAATAATTGGCTTTCTCTAGATCCAAACTTTGTTTTCTACCTTTTCTAATCATCCACCCCAGTATCCATCTTCTCGTACATTCTCCAGCTCCTGCTGGAGCATTTTGGCTAGCATCTAATTTTAATCCTTTAATTCATACTTATTTTTGCTTTGTTTGTGCCTGGGGTATTGGGTCTTCAGTTAAGAGTACATGTTTTACTTGCAGAGGAGCTGAGTTGGATTCCCAGTACCTATGTTGGGTCTCTCACAATTGCTATAATGCTACCCTTCAGGGAACCTGACACATCAGCCTCCAGATCACTTAAAATCACAAATATGTGCACATGCAGATAGACACCCATAACTAAAAGCAAAATATATTTTATCTTGTATATTAAATTGCAAATTACTATAAATCAAAATTCTCTTACTGTCTTCAAAATTTAGCTTCTTTACTTCTAAAATGATTGTTATCTACAATATCTATTTGTAAATGATATAACTGTCGAGTTACATTTGGTGAAAAACGAATTTATTATAAGATTGTTTTCTTTGGTGGAGAGGCCAACTCCTCAGAAAATGATACCTGAACAATATAGTTTCTCTCAGAATGTTCTGTTTTGCTATCACAGTTGCTGGACATGGCCATTAAATTCAGTATCACAGAAAATGTGTGTTATGGCACTCATGGGATGCTGTCACTGTACTCTCTGGGGCTTAAGTGTTTCTCTCTTAAGAGATCAGAAAGAGGCTTCTGTACTTTTCCTATTCCCTTGTATTACTCCCTTCTGAATAAAAGTCTTAAGTTAGTGAGTCTGATTGACGAAGCCTATATCAATTACCCAACTTAGTTGCCAGAGTCTGGAAAAAATGATTCTGGCTTCTATGTTGGGAAGGAAAGGTTCATAATGGGAGGAAGGCCCCACACAGGAAACTCAGGCATCCATCTGGGACTTTGAGGATGGAAGCATTACTATGAATGCAGAAAACATTGGGCAAAGTCTTCCCTGAAGTGCAATGCTGTCCTACCACCATTCTGTAGCTTATTTCTAGATGATTTATTTCCATGAAAATAAATCATAAAGTTTGTTTTACCACTGTCTATAACATTTATCCCCAAAGGAAGAAAAAAAATCAAGCCAGTCTTAATTCAGTATCTTTTTAATTGTAAACTTATGGTTCTCTATTTTCTCCCTCTAAAGTTCAGTGTTACTGTCTATAAAATAGGGGTGCCTGTCTCACTGGCTAGCTCTGAGACATTATTGAGATGATACATAGGGCTCACACTATGGCTTCTTGCAGGAAGTGATTCCCAGCATGTGCTAATTCCCTCCTACATCTTCGCAGTTCTCATAGTGTGACCGCAGACAGGGTGACCGCAAGGGCTTACTGAATCATCAGAGAAGAACTGTATCTTATACTATTTGTTTTACTATTTTATACTAAAATCATTTTGAGAAGCTTATTTTGTCTTACTTGAACATTTGAAAATTAGTGAACCATACAGAGGATATATTTAAATTCCCTATTAATCAGAATTCATTCTTCTAATTTCTCTTCCATGCTGAAACAATGTTGATTTCTCAGTTACTGCAGGGCCTCAAAGGAAGGCAGCTGTCCAGGGTCCTGATTGTAAATCCCATAGGGAAATTTCAGATTTAGATCTATTGCAGCAATGCTTCTTAGCCTTTTAAACTTTATGAACTTTCACATTTTCCCTTGGTTTGTCTTCTATTATATTTGTCACCCAAGAAGAACTTGTTGACCTTTACTGACTGTGAACTTTACTGAGTATATTACAAAAGCAATAGGTATACATGCTCCCCATTTATCTGTTCTTTATGCTTTCCCTGGAGAATTGTATGGTTTGCCCTTAACACGGCTATTCTATAGTAACTATTAGTCCAAGTATGATGTTGAAGACTCTGGATTCATTATGGATTATCAGAGACACACATTATAAAGCATACAGCTAAAGATCTAATGGTGGACATTGTGATAGGCCAATTGTGGAAGTTTTGTAAATGGAGAGGACTCTACATACTTGCAATGGCTATTCTTGGTTGTTGACTTGACTACATCTGGAATTAACTAAAATCCAAATGGCTGGGCACACCTCTAAAGGAGCTTTTTTTCTTAATTAAATCATTTGAAACGGAAAGATCCACTTCTAATCCTGATCATTGAGGTGGAATAATACACCTTTAATCTGGAGCACACCTCCTGGTGGCTACCTGTATAAAGGACTTGGAAGAAAACTTGCTCTCTCTCTTTAGCTGCTTACTCTCATCTTGCTAGAAACGCTATTTCATACCTTCAATAGCATTATTGCCTACATCTTTAGGATTTCATTGTATACTACAGTCTAGTTAAGACATCCAGCCTCATGGACTAAACAACTACTAGATTCTTGGACTTTCTATTGGTAGACAATCATTGTTGAACAGCTGGAGCACAGCCTGCAAGCCATTCTAATATATTATGATATTAGAGAATGACTATATATTATATTTATTATTAGGATACTAATATATAAGTTTGGGAAGTGAATATATATAGGTATCCATTCTATAAATTATTTTCCTATAGAGAATCACAACTATACAATATTATAGCTTTATATGAAATACTTCCTTCCTCTATTATCCTTGTGGACACTGGGGTCCTAGATCTTTTTGTAACTGTACCCATCAAGACTGGGTATTTGGGGGCAAGTTATTCAGTCTTTGTGTAGCTTGGTTTTTCAGTTTGTGAAAATGAAATAAAATTAGTATATACATCCTTAGGAGGTAGTATGTCTAAATTAGTATCTACATCCATAGGAGGTAGTGTGTCTACATAGTATCTACATCCATAGGAGATAGTATGTCTAAATAGTATCTACATCCTTAGGAGGTAGTATGTCTAAATTAGTATCTACATCCATAGGAGGTAGTGTGTCTAAATTAGTATCTACATCCATAGGAGGTAGTGTGTCTAAATAGTATCTACATCCATAGGAGATAGTATGTCTAAATTAGTATCTACATCCACAGGAGGAAGTATGTCTAAAACAACATGTAATAAGCATATGCATCCCATTCATTATCAAGCATTTGTTTAACTCTCAATGAAATTTTCTCTTTGTAAACCAATTAATCACAGAGGTGGTTGGGTCTTTCCTCTCTGTTGCTGTTTCTTTTACCATTTTCACCTTCTTATTGTGCTTAGTAG
The DNA here is from genome assembly GCA_001685075.1 of Bramus lutescens. Lineage (NCBI taxonomy): Eukaryota > Metazoa > Chordata > Mammalia > Rodentia > Cricetidae > Bramus > Bramus lutescens. The sequence goes on from LOEQ01009146.1 coordinate 5,448, forward strand.
AAGAAGTAGAATTGATAGCAATAGTGTCAGAAAAATCACTTGTAATGACAGCTTCTCCTGGAATTTTCAAAGCATACTTCCTATGGCTGCCAGGAAAACATGCTGCTCATATTGACTTGCAGGACAGAACCAGCTACAAGGGATATAAGAACTTGAAGACTTCCATGTGCTACACCATGGAATCCACACCCCACATGTGAGTCAGGCAATTCCTACCCATCAGGATGTCTCTGAGACACTTTATTCTTTGTCTCCTGGTTAGCTTGGTCATCACTGAGAGAGGACCAATTCGGGAGAACACTGTTTACCCAACTCTCCATTCTTCTCTCCCTTTAGAATGTCAGACCTGCACTGCTATCAGAGCATTCTCCTTGACCATTCATGTTTCTCTCTCTAGGTGAGTTTGTGTGGCCCACCCAAAATAAAGGAATAAAATTAGATATATTAAACAAGAGAAACAAAGCTTGTTGTCTTGCGTTTTTAATCCAAGTGTTCATAGGGTAGAAGCAGGATGATCAAGGAGTTCAAGGCCATCTTAAGATACATAATAAGTTGAGGGCTCTCTTTTGCTACATGAGACCGTGCCTTAAAAAATTCTACGACAGCAATTAATTTTCTCTTCTGAAGTCAAGAAATATAGGATTAAAGTGTCAGTAGGATTAGCTTCTATTAAGGCCTCTTCCCTTGCTGTGTATATGAGTGTGTGTCCTCCCCACCACATACGTGCGTGTGTGTGTGTCTGTGTCTACATCTCTTACTCAATAAGGACATAGCCATACTGTATTGGGACCCAGTCTAATGATTTTATTTTCACTTGATCACTCTTTACAGGAAATGCCTCCAAATACATGAACATTCTGAAGTGCTTAAGGTAAAAACCTCCCCAGACAACCTGACAGCCTCTAACACCTTCACAGGTGTGTCCCCCAGTAATTGCAAGTGCTTCTCATTCAGTTACTTATCTTTCCAAACTGCCAAAGATTATCTCACTTCAGCCTCTGAGCAATCCAATTGCACAAGAAGAAAATGGGATGAGTCCGCCAAAATACCATTACTAGTGTAGATGGTAAGCAAATCTGCAACTTCTTAGTCGAAAGCTACTGCCACCCCTGCTGCATTTTCCTGAATAAAGTATACGTGTCACGTGACTGAGCAAACATACAAAACTCTCCCTCTAGACCTTCATATACCAAATTGGCAATAATGTTTTATGTTTTCATACTTCCTTAACAAACTCATATTTATTTTTCATTTTCAACTTTAATTATTGGTATATTTTCCCTTCCACTTTGAATTAAACACTGCCAGATTAAGTACAATACAATTTTGAGGCTGGGCTAAGCTTTAGTTCTATTCGTTCTTCTGAAATGTTTAGTAGAGCACTGTATTAGTTACTTTTCTGTTCCTGGGGTAGAATATGATGATGACCAGGAGCAACCTAGAGGGAAGTGGGCTCCCTTCACCTTACAATTCTGCAGGGGATAACAGTCCATTGTGGTAGGACAGGCATGGTACCTGGAGTGAGGGATGGCAGTCCGTTGTGGTGGGTAGCTGGAGTGTGAGGCTTGAAGGGCAGTCAGGAAACAGAGAGAGCTCATTTATCTACATACAGGAAGTCAAAAGAGAGAACAGGAAGTAGGACCATGCTATGAAACCTTAAACCCTACCTCCAGTGACATACTGCCTCCAATGAGACTCCAATTCCTGAGGACTTTAGAACTCTCTGAAATGGAACCATTTACTGGAGTTCATGTGTTCAAATACTTGAACCTATGGGTAATATTTCTCATTAAAATTACAAGGATCTTGGAAAGACTATACTCAATGGACAAAGCTCGATCCAACAACTATTCATCATGGACCTGTTCTAACCTGTACCCCCAAAGCTTCACTCAATGCTTGGGGCATGGTAGTTCTCAAAGTAGACTCACATGCTATGAGACAATGGGTCTATTGCAGTGAACCCAAGAGATTATGATGGGTTGAATATCTCTATCATTTATTTCCATATCCATTTATATCAATTATATAATTCATATGCATTCTTAGTATGTATGTGATAAGCTTAATGTGAAGAAATTCACTTAACTGCCAGTTGTATAATGAGTGATTAAATTATCTTTTTACTATAATTTTAGAGTGTATTTATGCCTATAAGAAGCCACTATAAAGCCATGTGCTAGGTTTTGCTGGCATCAGTTTCAAATAACTTGTGTTTAGCACATCTTTCATGAACTTTAGAAGCCAAGTTGAGAGACTGAACTAAACCACATAGTATTGTGCAAGGGAATACTATAATGTTGGCACAATGACTAATCTGCCTTAATGGGAGCTTCTCAAAGTGCATTCATGTGCAAAAACACATAATATGCATATTAACTGAACTCTGAGCTACTCTTTATCCAGGTTTTTTTTTTGTACAGGTCACTGAGGAAGCCCTCTCTATAGGAAATGGAGACTACCACAAAATTCACAAGTTGGCATAATGCAGAGGCATCTGTTTGTGTGGAACTTAGACCCAGTGGGTACATCTTCGTCACATGTCTTCCCTCTGTGACTCAGAAGGCATCATAAAAGGGGGCTGGGGGAAGAAAGATGGTAAGAGCCAAAATGCCAGGAACCCTGCTATGAAACAGTCACTCCTAGAAATGGAGGAACAATAGCACTATCAGTTAATATGTTAATATCTATTAATGTGTTATTATATTAACATGTTAGTATCTATTAACATGTTAAGAGGGAAAACTTTGTGGGGTCCCTCCCCTAGATGAAAAATGCCAGTCAGTTAATGACTGAGGGGAGAAAGAGGGAGAAAGGTATATAATTCTATTGAAATAAAAAACATTAAAAAGAAAATTAATATTAAAAATTGTCAAATAGTTATTATGTGCCAGAAATACCCTTTTGAAATCCTTCAACTAGCTTTTGACTGAGGTATTTTCAGCCCAATTTTTCCACTGACTTTAGTAAACTGAGACTGTCTGGATTGTCCACTAGTAAACGCTGCTGAGAATCTTTAGTTGTCCTAAAAGCTATGGCAACACAAAGGCTACAGAAAGAAAGACAACTCCATAGCCTATATTTTCCAATCACACACAGCATCCTGACTCATTAGCATCAGGGGTCTTATTTGCCAGGATTAGCTATGATCTTAATCCTGGAAGACATCCTTGAGAAAAACTACCAACAGTTCTTTAAGATTTGAAATGAAGAGAAACTTCAAGGGCAGATGCCGGAGAAATGAAGTTGGCCATCTGATTCAGGATCTGAGAGAACATTAAAACTCTAGTTTCGTAGTAAGCCAGCTTTGCATTGGAAAAGCTGTCTTCTTCTTAGTTACTGTTCTATTGATGTAATAAGAAGCCATAACCAATGCAACTTATAAAAGACAGAGTTTGTTTGGGGCTTACAGTTTCAGAGGGTTAGAGTTCATCACCACCGTGGTGGGGAGCATAGCAGAAGGCAGGCAGGTCTTGGAGCAGCAACTGAGAGCTATTGCTTTATCACATCTGAGTTTAAAATTAAGATACAAGCTACTCATATCTTGAAATATAACCATGAGTCAGAGAGCTAAATGGGAATGATGTGGACTTTTAGAACTTCGAAACCCATCTCTGATGACATCCTTTCTCTAAGAAGCCACACTTCCTAATCCTTCCCAAACAATTTTGCCAACCTGGGAACAAGTATTTAAATATATGAGCCTATGAGGGGCCATTCTCATTCAAACCCCGAAGCCTTCTAATACACATTAAGAAATATCACGTTACTACAAAGCAAAGTGATAGAGGAAGAATATTTTTTACTCAAAGTGTTTTTTTAAAGTTCTAACTGTGAAAAGACACAGTAGGAAGGTTATCAGGATTATATGGGGACCTATTATAATGATTGACTTTAAGGAGTTTAAGGTCTAGTACAAAATGCCAACATGCAAAAAAAAATATAATATAGGAGCAGCTATTTTTCCAGAGTGCTTTAAGCAGGCCCTGTAGTGAACAGAGCCAGGATCAGTGGGAGGCAAGTGAGCCACTTATGTGAAGTGCAAAATTTTAGGAGAAGTGTCAAAAAGCTCATATTTAAGATAAGTAATATTTTATGTAGTGTTTTAAAAACACAAATAATGCAAGCCAACAAAAACATAACAAATTTTAAATAAAGTCATGATCAATGTTACTGATTTTTTCTGCTTTGCCTCAGGCTCAGCGTAGCACTGCTACTGACATGAACATCAAATGCATGTGTTTCCACTATCCAAACAATTTGCGTTCAATTAATTTCCCAGGTAGACAACTGGACACTTGCAAAGCACTTAAGAACAGTATTTGGGAGCACAGAATTCAGGTTCAAGTATCTAGGTTGGAAGCTCATCTCTGTTGCTTGTAAGACTATCGTCTTGGGTGAGTTTTTTTCATTGCCACGAGCCTCTCTTTCCTGTTCATTAAAATGGGGCCAATAGCATTAAATCCCCACTTCTGTTATCTGAAATGAACCAATGAATGCAAATTGTATAGTCAATATGTTCGTTAAATGGTTAACTGCTCTTTTTATAGAATAAAAGACTTTAATCAAGAAGTCATTGAGACACAACTATTGTGTGTTAGGACCACGGAATAATGATTGATTTATTGATAAATTTGACACAGGTCATATTACATGTAGTCAAAGCTGGCATTGAACTTGCTTTTAGCCAAGGCTGACCTTGAACTTCTGATTTTTTTTTAAAAGTTAACTTCTTTATTGATTTTGTGGGAATTTTGCAGCATGTACCCCAGTTCCACTTACCTTCTGGTCCTCACATGTCCTCCTCTCACCCCTGTAGCACCCCCTCACAAAAGAAAGTTTAAAAAATCAAACCAAAACAAAGCAAGCAAACAAATATAAGAACAAAGCAACCCAAAAAACAGAGACAAAATAAAACAAAACAAAACACCCTCTACATTTCTCCTTCTTTCCCACCTCTCCAGTACTCTTCATTTGTACTGGTGGCATTGGGAACCTTAGTTGTGTATACCCTTTTGTCCAATCAGCTTTACTAGCAAATGTTCATTGCAATGAGTCGGTGATCTGGGTCTAGGCCTCTGGTTTCTAGTACACCGTCATCACTGGGTCCTCACTGGAACTCCTATGGAATATCCTGTGGCTGTCCTGAGTCATGGAGCTCCTGTGGGTATTGTTTTACAGGACCAGTCCCTTCACAAGATTCAGCAGGTCCTAAATGGGGTAGATGTTAGGGTGGGCCAACCCAAGGTCTGGTCATGGGCCTGGGTGGCAGATGAGTTGGTGAGTCTGGGCCACTGGGGTCCCCTGCTCATACAGGGGACCAGTCAGCTCCCTTACATACTTACCCTCAGGGTCTATTCGCTCTCGCCTGTGGCGAGTGGTGGCGCCATCTCTCCTGAGTTCATGGGCCAACTCTTGGTGGAAGCTCTGGCCACTCAGATTTGGATGGTTCTGGAGGCAGCACGGCCCCCAGACAGTACCAGGGTCTCAGGTTGTGGCCCCAACTCTGGGCTTCTATGTGACCTTTGTTGGCAATACTGGACTCAGACTTCAGCACAGACCCCAGACACAATAGGATCATGGACCCAGACATGGATTCATGTCTGGATGATCATTGCTCCAGGTGGCACTGCAGGCCTCTCAGATCACCATGAGCCCAATAGTAGTGTGGCCCTTGGACACCACCATGGCACTAGACCTTGGACATCAGCATGGTCTTTGATGGTAACAGGAATCTTGGACATCTACACAGACCCTGGCTTCAGTAGGGCCATGTGAACTTCTGATATTGCTGTCTGATGTCTTGAGTGTTGGGATTACAGCATGCACCTCTGTAACCAGGATAAGGCGGTACTGAGGATTGAACTCTGGGCTTTGTAGATACAGGTAAGCTCTCTAAGAACTGATCTATATCCATAGCCCCATAAAGAGTCACTTAGACTGTGTGCAAGATGCTGTTGAACTTATAACAAAGGCAGTTCCACTGAGTCTGAAGAATGAATAGGGAATTGGTAATTGAGGAAAGGCTCATGAGACCAAATCTATATCATAAGAAACTTATGAAGTCCTGAATGCAAGCTGGCAAAATGTGAGAACATATGGCCAGAGGAAGATAGTAGGAGGCAAGAGTAGGCTGGGTAGGGATTAGGCCGTAATTTCTGATTTTTCTTTATGTAACAAGAAGGTCTTCGAGGAGAGAGGCACCATTTCCTGACCCAACTTTTGAAAAAGATAACTGACTCCAGAGCTAAATGGAGAGTTGTTGTTTCTAGATACGCAAAACATACGTGGAGATGGAGAATACTTCTTAGATTATATAAAAGAAGAAATGTGTTTGAAGTTATATTTACAGCAAGTGATAGTTTAAATATTCTGGGAGGAGAAGAGGAGTTCATATTTTCAGAATTTTAATTTCAGCTGGAGACTCAAGGTTGGTATATCATAGATCTTTGTCATATTTGCAGAGAAATATTGGTATTAAAGATGTCCTATCATTATGCTGAATTTATAAGTCAGGGCTCAAAAGCAATGATTCTGTCAAAGCCAGTGATTCATAGGCATAAAATAATTTGATTTATTAGAGATGTATTTTCTTTAGTTTTAACTTACTCTTTCCATTATAATGAAATTAAACAAAAATGCTAAAAACTATCCATTGCAAAGCATTCTTGGCCAGGGCTTTTCTTTTCTGATCTTCCTGTTGTTTCCTTCGTATGGATAAGAATTTTCATGCAGCTGTAGCCAAAGCCTCTGTGTGCATTTGCATTCTGGCATTTTTGAAACCTAGGATTATGATTTCCACCCCCCTTTCCTGAAAGTACACAATCACCAACCCCTAAGGGATGAACAATCTACTCTAGAAGAGAGAAGAAAGGGGTGTGAGCACAGAGGACAAGGTTTCTGTAGATTGTGATTAGACCCCCCCCTCACAGTTTACAAAATAACTACTAATAAAAAACAAATTTGCACTCAGTCTCTTTGTAATATGAAGTCAGTGGAAGTTAACTGTGTATGTAAACAGCAGTGCATATATGCTATGGAGAATATCCTAAAGGAGTTAACTTTCCTGCCTCACTTTGGAGAGCAGGAACCAAAATAACATACAACCCTCACCAGATGCACATTTTGAGGTACAAGTTCCTTTCTATTGTGGCAGAAAATATACTTCTTAGCCATTATATCAGATGTGAACTTCTGTTTACTCACTCATCCAAAACATGTGCAGACAGTGCATGGTAAAATGAGTTGAAAACCTCTGGGGTCTTGCCTACTAGTAGTTTAGTGGGGGAGGTATAGTTCTATAATCAATAATCATGACAGTATGGCACATAGAGATTGAACTTCTGTTCTTCTGCTTCATGTGTACATCCTGGCTTCAGTGGCTCGCTGCTGGATCTGTGCATCGTTTCTCAGGGTAAGATCAAAGTCACGGAACACTAAGCTTCGCTCAGGATGTGTTTCTTCTGGGATTGCCACTGTTGAAGCAACCTTTGTGATGGCAAGAGCAGGTTTTGTGGTCAGATAACCCATTTTCCAACAACAATTTAGCCACTGACTACAAGTGTGAGCTCTATCCTCTGTCCTCTCTAGGCTTCAGTTTTCCAAAGCTCGCCTCTTGAGGGGATACCACTTGCCTGAGGGGTTAATTGAGAGTCACATGCCCTGTGAGATCCTTATGGCTCAGCTTTGGCTAGGCTTTCCCCACTGAACCAAGCCAACAGGAATTACCTTTATAATCGATGTTAGCAAATCTGAGTTGTCACTGACTTTATCTCAAGTGGGCATTGCTTTATTTTGCTATTCCATAAACCAAACCTCAGAAAATGCTAATGCTTTGAGAAATAAATGAAGATCCCCCACACTCAAACAGGACATTGGACACTGAATGCTGCTTCATCTGGAGTTTCTGAAGAATTTCCTGTTTACATCTTCTGTCTATTCTGTTTGTTTCTCTGTTGATCAACTATTTGCCCTCAGCTTCTCAATCCAGGTTCATGCCCTGGATCTGCTAAACATCCCATTTTTATTCTGCCTCCCCCACCCCCGCCATTGGTTTTGGGATCACTCTGGCTCTCCGGACATTATCTTCAGATGCCATACATGATTCATGACTAATGTTGGGCCCACCTGAGCCAGTTCTTGGCTTCTTGCATCAATTTTTCTCCATCTACCTTATGGAAAGGTATTTTATTGTTTTTTAAACATACTTTTGATGTTCTACATACATTGTGTAGAGGATCCATAATGAGTTGACTTTCAAGGAAAAAGGGAAAGTCATGCTTTCTTTAATTGGCTAATTCTCCTCCCATTGTTCCCACTCTGCACACAAATGCTTCTGATAGTTACAAATCATACAGATGCCCTGGTTCAAAGCACAGATGCTTCCCAGATGTTTCCTTATATTCTATAAATATACATGTACATTCCTTGAATAAGATTCACACAATATAAAATTCACCATGTCTTTTAGTAAGTTGACAGCTCTGTGTAATCCTTACCACTATGCAGTTCTAGAACATTTACATCACTTCAAAGGTCAGCAATAACTTCCCTTAGCCTGTGTCAGCTTTGTTTTCTATCTTTGTGAGTTTGTCATTATAAAAGGAATCATGCAATATAAGAACTTTTGTGTCTGACCTCTTTCACTTAGTGTGTCTTCATGATTCATCCACATTGTAAGTGTAGTTTCTTTTTATGATTAGATAATATTCTGTTGTGTAGAGATACCATATTTTATCTGTCATCATCATTGAGGGATTATTTCTACTTTTTGACTATTATTATTAGTGGATAATTAATTTCCATTTAATGCTAGTTTTGTGTATACACCTAGGAATGCTATTACTCAGTAATTCTTTATGATCTCTTCCATATTTATGACCATTACTTGTGTTTGCTGAATTCACAAAATTCAAAGCCCATATGCATAACTTAATCTCACAGGAATCTAAAGAAATAAAACAAGATGGTCACACTGCTGTGCTGAATTTCAAATTTTTATTCAGGAACATTTACTGGGAGAACAAATAAATATTTTGTGTTGAAGTAATAATTGTGCTGTTTAAAATTGTAATGATATCTAAAAGAACTTCAGAAAACTTGTTCACCCCCCCAAAAAAAACACTATTTAGAGAGTATTGGCAAACAAATTATGCAGCTCTGTGAGCCCAAAAGATTTGGATTCTGCCCATTTTCCCTTGTTGTGAGTGAATAACAGAATGTAGAATCTTTCCCTTAGTGATTCTGAGTTGGCTAGCAATCTTCATTTTGTTGTTCTGGCCTCCAACAAGCCAATGAATAGATTAAGGAAAATGGATGGAAATTGGGATTTGAATCACTTCCTAATTTTTTTTACTCAGTTCAAATGGCCACAGTTACCATACACACATTATTCCCTACTAAGCAATCTCTAGATAAATGAAATCAGTCATCTTTTTAAAACATTCCCTCCATCTTTTTGCCATCCGCAAATAAGTAGCCCTGTGGTCTTCTAAATCCACATTAGCATTCTGAACTTGAAATCAAGCTGCTCATGAAGTTTGATGTCATCTGTTTTGTTGAGATTATGTCTGATAACCACTGCATCTTAGCTGTTGACAAAATGAGCTTCCTGTGTGCAAGGCAAGTGCCTGTGCAGGAAGGGACATTTTAGTAGCAGCATGCTGAATAATCGATTCCACTTTAACATTCAGATCAATGTTATCTCTGAGATGTCTAAGTAGCCATTAACTATGAACAGAACAGGCCCAACAAGCAGAAAAATGAGCATGAGACTTGCTCTGGACCACAGCATGATGTTTCCAGTGCTTAAGAATGGAGACCTCGACCAATCTGGAAAAGTAACTAATTTTTTTATTTTTTCTCATTAGTGGGTCTCAGTTAGTTAATTTCATTATGCTTTGCATTTTCTTATTTTACATATTTTGTTATTGAAGGGAAGAATAGTATGTATTCCCTGTGGCCTATCTCCTGGGACTTTAGAATTGTTTTCTGTTTACTTTATATATCAAATAAATAAATTCTATGGGGCTGGAGTAATGGCTCAGTGGGTAACAGCACTTGAGAGAATCTGAGTTTGAAACCCCAGCACCTACATTAGAAGAACATGACCAAGCATGACTCTGGGTTCCTATAATTCCACTGTTGTGGGGAAGGGAGGGACAGGCAACGACAGAATGACGGCAAGAGTTCACTGGCTATCTGGTTCAATGAAAGACTTTATCTCAAGGGAAAGAGGCTGCCCATGGCAGAGGAAGACATTCAATGTCTACCACTGGCCTTTATATTCACAGACATGTGGACATATACCACAACCATATAACACACAGAATAATGCCCCTTTTTTAGTTGGTTTTAGACTTATTAGAATAATTCCTCATATACACTTTCTTTATCACTATTATTTTATCTTATACAACACATTTGACAAATCAGTGAATTGATACTTGGTCATTATTTTTGAAGTCCATTTTATTCGTTTATTTTTATTTTTGGTCTACTGTCCTTTTTATTTTTAGGACCTCATTAGAGACCACACTACACCTATCTGAGTGTCTCTACGATAAGGCTGTTTCACAGGCTTCACTTGCTTTCTGAAATCTTGATGGCATTGAGGCTTCCAGCACAGGTATTTTGTAGGGCATCTATTCTAAGAAGATTTGAATGAGCTTTATCAGGGTTACATATAGCAGTATGGATTAGAGGTAGTTACTGGGACAGAAATGGCTCAAACACGGTGCTACCACAAAAGCGAGGAGCCTGGAACACATCTCACAGCCTGTCAGCAAAGCAGTTCAACAGGTTGGAGAGTGTCTTTCCTTGGCAGCTTACTTGGTCTGAACATTTTCCAGGTAGTTAGGATGGTCTCTGTTTCATCCAGGCATTTTAATTTGTCTGAAAGTCTTCTATGCAGTTTGTATTTGTTTGAGAGTAGCCCTCAGTAGCAGCCATCCTTACTGCTTATATATGTTTGGAAATGTTACGAATGTAGTGAATCTGTCAGTTTTAGGGACTTCCTGAAACTTTTGAGGTTTCCTTTAGGATGGAATGTTTATCCTCCCTGCAAACATACAATGTCTTAATGAGTTTCCCTCCAAGATTGAACACTTTAACTGAGAGAAAATATCTATATGGCAGCATCCCTAGCTGAGACTTCCCTGTTTAATTCATAATTAGATTATAGCTATGGAATCCTGGGATAAAGACCACAGATACCAGAGGATCCTCTTGTCTCATCATGCCAAGAGTCCAAGCACATGGGTTACCATGCATGCTAGCCTTGATACTTGTCATAGGAAGGGGTTCTTCAGGTTTGTCCACTGTACGGTTTGCCCTTTTTTTTATCTCCTCTCTTTACATATTAAACCCTTCGAAAGAAATCATGATGCATTGCTCATTCTTAGGGCATGGACAGTTCCTTATTGAGGGACAGCTATATATATTAATTATTTGAAATTTTTCCATAAGAGCTATATTTCTTTTCTCTCATTTACTTATTCATTCAGTCAATTATTTATTTATTTTGAACTGTGAGAATTTTAACATGTATTTATAATTTGGATTATAATCTAGTTACTATGACCTTTGTTTGTTATTCTTTCAATTGGCTCCTTTGTTCATTTGCCAAACCTTTATGATAGTGTATGTGTATGTGTATGTGTGTGTGTGTTTTGATCATTTTTCTTACTGCCCACTATTATCAAATGCCCTAGGCTTATATGGCAATTGTTCTAGAATCAACCATTGTCTCTGAGATGCTCTGGTTTCTTCCTTGGAGAACAGCATGAAAAACTAAGTCTTGAGTGCTAGACGTACCCAACTATTAGGGTCACATGTTTTCAGGTCTTATTATATGAAAGTAATGCATACTAGCCTACATGTGTTAATATATCTATAACCATTTTGTATGTAACTATATGTGTATATATATATATATATGCTAGATGAGAGTCAATATTAATACCTCTAGCCTCACCACACTACCGTGTGGATTGTTCTAGTCAATTCCATTGTTCATCCTATTGCTTTCCATGCCAGGGTAAAAACCTAGCTCCCACCATGCATTCCTCTAGATGCCTTTCCACTCCTAGTTTATATTCAGAGTGGTTTCATAGTTGTCCCCTCTACTACTTGGGAAACAACTTTATCGCTTGTACCACAGTAAAACTATTCCCTTCCCTTTGTATTTAATCTGACAGGCTCCACTCATTTTCAGGCTTAGGTGCAACCCTATGTTTTCACTTCTATTACTTAGGTGTTTTGTGTATTTGTAGATACAGCCAGATTCCCTTACCAAAGTATACATTCCTTCACGGGATTCCCTGATCCCCCTGCCCCGGATAACCTCTTTTCTTTTATTGCATGTGTTGGGATTTCCTCTGGTGCTCTGAGGCTCTGGATTTTGCCACTGATTTGTTTTGCCAGTTATAAACAATCACAACAACATACTGAATAGTTTCATCACGGCAAAACTCCTCTGGGCTTCACCATTCAGTTCTCCTCCTCCCACAAGCTCCTGGCAACTACCCGTCAGTTTAACATCGATAGCTTCACTTTCCCCACCAGAATGTGACATAATTAGAGTTTTATGGTATGTAACGCTTTCAGATTTTCCCCCTTTGTTTATCGACATGCAGGTCAGATTCATGCCTGGCTCTGTGCTGTTTGATAGCTCGTTGCTTTGGATCACTGGATCCCATTGTGTCTGTTGTCTGGAAGTATTGCTGTTTGTTTACCCATTTGCTTGTTAAAGTACACTTTAGTTTGTAGTTTGGGGCACTTGTGAATAAAGCAGCCCTAAACATTTGACTGCAGGTTTCTGCGTGGAGATGACTTCAAACAAACTGTGTAAATGTCTGAGCAGCCAATTTATTTATTTTTTTTCCAATCACAAAATAAGACTGTGTTTAGCTTTCTAAGATACCGACAAGCTGTCGTTCCCAAAACTATTTTATAGTTCCTCCAGCATTGGCACCTTTGCTTGATACCCTCACCAACAGCTGGTGCAGTCATTATTTTAGTCATTTTAATTGGCGTGTAGTGATTAAGCTAAATTTTACTTAGTGAACATTCATGGCCAGTATAAAATAAAAGTCATGCATCAAAACCACATAGATTTCTGACTGGATAATTTTGGTTGTTACAGGTCTCCTGTAGATAACACATTTCTATTATAGAATCTTGAATGTAAAACAGAGAATCTTAAAGCTCTTAATTATTTTTTCTTTGAAGCAAGCAGGTTCGAATTAAAGTAAATATGACTCTACCACTTGTTACCTTTGAGACTCAGTAAGGTATGAACCTAACTTGCTTCATTTTCTTCAGTTTTTTGAACAGAGACAGAAGTGAAACAGAGTAGATAAGGTTATAAGAATTTAATGAGGTTCTGTATGGAGAGCGGTGAACACGGTGCCTGGAACAGGGTGTTCACAGGCTCGTTACTGCCAGCACTACGCTTATACTTCTGACATTCAGTCTATAGAAGGCTCTCGTTTCCTCAAAGCTGTATAGTTTCCAATCCTTCACTTTGGAACTACATTGGTCCTTTTCATCTAACCATGCCTTGTAAAAAAAAATAGAATAAACATATTTCACATTCATTACGTTTTTCACAGCGTGATTTTCTACTCCAAAGAGCACAGTAGAAATAGATATTTGCAAAGGTAGCCTAAGAGCTACAACTCATTGCCTGCCGGCTACGTCTCAGATAACTAATAATCCTTCACGTTTGCTCCATGCTTTGGGTCGGACTTAAGGCCAGATATTTAACAGCTGTTCTCTCATTTGTTTCTCAGAGCCCCTTTCTGGACGAGGCGGGACATTCTTCACAGCCTCATGATGTTGAGGAACTGAGGTATCTTGCCTCAAACTGCGCAACATGCAAGGGAAGATGGAGGGTTTTGATGCAAGCTTTCCAGGTTTCCACTCAGTGTTCTTTCTCAGAAACCACAACGGGAGAGAATCTTCTGATAGACATGTTATTTATTATTATTATTATTATTATTATTATTATTATTATTTCTAGCAATGTTATTCAGGAGTTCCCATAGCTTCTGATCCACATGGTCAGCTCCATGGGGACAAAGATCTCAAAGGAGCTACATGACATATTCCTCAGGGATCTGAGGCAGTGAAGGCACTGACAACCCTCATGTCACCCTGGCTGCCTCTCACATGTAGTCTCACACATGTGTAACACCCCCAGCACTGTTTCTAGATCATCAGATAGTGAGACTTATCCTGCTTTCCCTACTTTAGGCCTAATTCAGGGGGCTCAGCCTCTAGCAGACTTGCTAATGCTGTGATTCCTACAGTCTTGAGTTGTCCAGAGTTAGATATTCAGTGTGAGAGGCAAAGCCGATTCTTTTCCTGGAAAAGACTTGAGACTCTGAGACAGCAAGTTTAAAAGATATGAAATTGATGGTCTGGATATCTACTGCAGGAGCAAAAGAGCAGAGTTATCATTTTCTTTAAGCAAGAAAGGAAATGTGTGTAAGCATGGCAAGAGAAGGAAATGGACGAACACACACACACACACACTAATAGATAACTATAAAGGAGGGGGTTTCACCCCCACTCTCTAGTCCCTTTCAGAGGCATTGCTTCACTATTTCTGTGTGTTTCCCGAGGGGATCTTTGAAATTACTCTCTCTTTATCTCAACTAACATCAGTTTTTGTCTCTTAATGTTCATGAACCCCAACTCCTTATACAAAACTTGCCATTAAGCTGCACCAAAGCAGCTCTCAGCAGGAAGTGTTAACTCTCTTCTGTGACTGGCTACTATTTAGCCACTTTGTGGATTCTGCACACCAGGGTGCACCCTGAGTACTTAAAAGCCTTTCTGCCCTGATGCAAAACAAATGAACTTTCCAAGCATCCCTGCCTCTTAGCAAGGCAGAAACTCCTAGGGTCTACTGTCTCAGCCCTCTTCCTCTCCCAGGACTCTGCTGGTCCATCTTCTAGACTGTTTGCTCCCTGAAATGTAGTGTGTACTAAGAACCAAAATATGAGAAGGAGGGGAGGAGGAAATCAGGGAGAAAGAAAAAAATAGAAACGGGGGAGGGGGAAAGTGGAACATTCTGCTCTAAAGTTGAAATTATTTGTCTTCTATGAGGCTTCCCTTTTACATGTAAAAGATGGAGATAATTCTATTACATGGACTCTTTAAAATGGAGAGTTGTATGAAATGGAGCATGCAATTTTTTATGAAATGACGTGAGTGCCTGCTACATTGGAGGGTGCATAATAGATACTAAGTAAACATTATTTACTTCCAGCTTTTTGAGGAAATTCATACTTATTCTTCTTTATAGTAAACAGCAACTATTGTATCTATACTGTCCTGTATAATGGGCTCTCAAGACACTAAGTTTGAAACCCAGGACTCAAAACCTAGACAGATAGTTTTCTTTCTTTCTTTCTTTCTTTCTTTCTTTCTTTCTTTCTTTCTTTNTCCTTCCTTCCTTCCTTCCTTCCTTCCTTCCTTCCTTCCTTCCTTTCTTTTGCCTCTGATGAAGTATCTCTGATAACTGCCCTGGAGTCCTTTATAATGAAGGCCTGAATTTTAGACATGTGGCTGAACTGGTAGACTGTTGCCCAGCACGCACGAATCCTTGGGTGTAATCCCTAGTACTAGGTGAATTCAGTGTGGCAGTACATTACAGTCCCAGCACCTGGACAGTGGGCAAAGGAGGATCGGGAGTTCAGTGTTAGCACGAGTTAATTGGAATCTAAAAATTAAGTAACTATAACTTTTAAAAAATAAGGGCCTGGGCTACTCACCATTTCTTGTCTCTTACTATGTGAAACACTGTGATCCTGTCGCTCAATTTTAGGTCTTGCTTTTATGGATATTGAATAAATCATAATATTCTTCATTATAAAGTTCTATGGGCTGGTGAAGATAAGAAATCTCCTGTGGTATATTTCCCTTGGCAGGGGAAATACTGATTTCAAAAGAAATCATTTTGATTTCAGGAAAGATAACTTGGCAGGTATCACTGTACAATCAGAGGGAATATGGCTTGTTCCCTGTAATTAGATATTATTCTTTCTTTCCTTGGTCAGCAGCCTCAGGACCATACCGACTGCAGGGGAATGTACTTGGAAAATGCCTTCCAAGACTCTCTCTGTCTCTGCCATCTCTCCGCTTCATTCTTCCTCCAGTTAGCCTCATTAGCTACTCAACTGCTCTCCTTCATGTTCAACCCTTCAACTTCACAATCTTGTAAAGCAACAAAAGAAAACTCAATTGGAAAAAAAGTTTCCAATGGACACAGAACATTCAGAACACACAATGGTTTAACAGGTTTTTTTTTTCCTGCTGCTAACAGTTCATTCTTCTCTCTTTCCTCCATTCCAAGCGTCATCCTCTCCTTTCCCGAGTCTACTCATCTCTAAGTTATAAGCTTTTCCTGACTCCATGGATTGCTCCTTTCCTTGATGTTTTTCTTAGTCACCACCACATATAAAACCTTCTGTTATTTTATGTATAGCATTTCAAAGATTAAAATAGATTTTAATTTCATCCTCAAGGAACTCACATTCCAGTCACGTTAATTTAACCTCATATTCACTAGTGTTAGGGATGTGATACACACATGTGCAACCAAACCCCAAGGCAACATGCTTTAGTAGCACAGATCAATATTTTTTAAAACAAGAAACCACAGTCCATTAGATCACAGAATCAATTAGGCCATGACTAACATTAAAAAAAGCATAATTTAAACAGAAAATGTTGGAGTGACTAACGTGCAAGGATAGATTGTTTCTTTAATTTCAATTTAAATTATATCTGCGGTGCATTTGTATGTATATGAGAGATAGAGAGAAAGAAAGAGGGTAAATATGCATAACAAGACGTGTTTGGAACTGTGTACCTCACTCAAAACTCGAAACACTAGCTTATAAGGACCACATGAAGACATGCTTTTCAGACATGCCATGCATGTGTCAGTGAAGATCTGGATTCAACTGGTGTGGAGTGGGGCTGGAGAGTCCCTGTTTGAAAGGCTCTATTACTGCTGGTGGTCCAGGCAGGGGACAGATTGCTAAAAGGAGACACTGTCTCCAGGGAGACCCCAGGTAGTTCCTCTAAGCACTCCTTTGTGAATTCAGTGCTAAGAAGGACCTAGGAGATAGCAAGGTGTTTGCTGGCTTTTGGCTTTCAGTTGACAGCCTTGGTACCATCGCAAGCGCTGCTGCTGTCCAGCTCACAGGTGGTGCTGAACTCAAGAGCCTACAGACACATCAGAGCAGTCCTGCAAAAGTGTCCCAGCTGCTCTGCTGTGACCTCCTGGGTCTTCATTGTGACTTGTTACCGCTCTCCATTGTGTTCACTTCTCTTTAGGATTTGCTGACCTCCCACCTCTTCCAGGAAGCTTCTCTTAAACCCAGGGAGAACCCTCTCCCTCCTCATCCCCATCCCTCGTTTCCACACCCTTTTGCTGATGTCTCCTTACAGTACTGCTAAACATAAATTGTGCTCTGGAAAAATCAGATTGGCGGCTGGAAACCAAACTGGGGCCTGACCAAACTGAACACAGAGGGCAGGGCCGGGCCCTTTGTCTTCTCTGAGCCTGAATTTCTTCATTATGGTGATGGACACTGGAGGAGATGGTCTCTAAAACATGCACATGGTACCCAGTAAACGGTGCTCATTTCACTAATTTTGATTCCTTATAGGTATCATTTTTCTATTCCCTCTTTTGTTTCCTTCATTTAATTGTGCTTCTTGTTAGCAGTAAACTATTACCAATCTTTTGAATTGCTTTCTAATTTTTAAATTCTCTCACAGTTGGTTGGTTTTGTTTTGTGTGTTTTTTTCCCCACTCTTACCAGGAAAGAACCTCATTTTATGGCTGAGGGAAATAGGCTCAGGAGGGCTTGACTGAAGGGTTTGCAGAGCCTAGGAGATACCCGACCGACTACAGAGATGTGTGGGCTCCTCAGTGGTGTTCGCTCAGAGTTGGGACTCTTCAATTATGAGCCAGTTGATTGGAGGGTGTCAGGCCCATCTTACAAGTCAATTCCCTTCTCTTTGGAAGGAGGAGCCCCTTGGAGTCTGTTGGTTAACGGGAAAAGTGCTTACTCTGGGAGGAAGGCGGGGCAAGCCGGAACAAGCTGTCCCTGGGAACCTGCAGGCTCCCTCACTCTGTTTCAGAACCCCATTCTCCTGGGGGAGACAGGGAAGGATTCCAGGGGAATTGGATACGGTTCCTTCGGCGGAGACAGTGGTGACACGTAGCTTAGGGGATGATCCTGCCTGCGGAGCGGGGCGCCCCTCCCCACCCCCATTCCCCTGGGTTTCACTCAGGCTCTTTGCAAAGGGAAAGGGCCCTGCGCACCCCCCTTCTCTGAGCGCAGGCTAGGAGCCCTGCGCCCTCTGGAGCCCCGGCAGCTTGTCCTCC
>LOEQ01009146.1:24268-34604 GCA_001685075.1 Bramus lutescens
CTCGCCACCCATGGGATCCACTGCCCTGGGCTGCCCCTCTAGGAGCGCATAGCTCTCGCCTTGCGGCCCAGAAGAGGAGTCAGAAACACTAAGGAGATTCTCAGACCCTGCGTGCGCCAGACTGCTGGGAACCTCTGAAGGGGAAGCCTCTGTATTGAGGGTGAGTACCCGCTAGTAGTGGTGTCCTCCCCCCTCCCCCCAAGATATCAGTTCGCAGGAATGCCGGGCAGATGCCAGAAAGTTAGGTCTTCTGCACCTATCCTGGAATTGGCAGCGGAGCAAGACATTGGTTCCTTAACCCGATTGCTTTCTTTACTAAAACCAAGGAAGAGCACCCTTCCCAATGAGAAACCGGGCTTCTGAGAACAGGTCACAGACTATTCCCCATCAACTGGCCATTGGGGCTTTTCAGCTTGCTTGCGTGTCCTGTAATGGAGTGTAAGCACTTGGAGATCCCCTGCTGCTAGGGCGGGCGCTGGAAAATGATGGGCAACCCCGAGTCCCTAAGAAGACGCTAAGTGTACTTCGTTAAAGAGAAATGACTGCTGGAATATTAAGAGAGAATGTGGGAAAAGTCGATTGGGGGTACGGAAGAAAAGGAGCAAGGGAGAAGAGGCTAGGAGGGAGGGATCAGAAGAGGTGGCTGGAGGAAGTGACAGGAGTGAATTATTTCTTGCTACTGAATCGAGCATGGGGTTACTTTTTACATGATGAAGGTTTGCAGCAGGCTGATACAGGGCAGGCCGACCTAGACCAACAGGTGGCTTAGGCATGCTTCCGGTAGTTGGGTTCCTGTAGGAGAACGACTCACTCTCCCACGGGGCCCTGGCTGGCTCTACCAACTTTCATGATAACGTTTGAACATGGGTAAGGAAATGGGCTTTCTGAGCTCCAGCCGAATTTTTGCTGTGGGAGGCATCCAAACGCCTCCTGTAAGAAAACAGCAGCTCCTTTGTGTGTCTGGCTGAGGTTTCAACATACAGGCATCTGAGGGGCCTTTCAGCTGGGCGACTTGGACTTGTCTGTTCCTTGGACTTGAGCCCTGACTTTCTCCCCCTTGGTCCCTGGTCGCGGGTATTCTGCTTCCCAAAGGCTAGGCTGGGAGCCAAATCTCAGTTTTGCTGCTCTGTACTCTAGTGGTAGGAGGGGAGCTTTAAAGAACACCAGGAGGCTTGCCTGTTGTAGTAGGGGAGCGGGCTGCTTGCCCGAGTCCATTCTTTACCTGCCTCCCTTGTACTTTTATTCTGAAACTTTGACAGCACGGATAGGTGTGAGTGGATGTGTTGTATGTGCAAGTGAATGTGTGGACAGGTCGAGCTGGGTAGAAGAGAAATTGNNNGGAGGGAGAGAGCGAGCTAGAGAGAGAGTGCATTGCTGCTGCCTAGACTTGGGAGAGGGTGTTTGTGCTTTCACTTTTCTTCTGAAGCCACCATCCTTCTGGTCTTCCCAGTGGACATGCTGTTAGCACTCCACAGTAGCATCTACAGAAAGTATGCAATGGCTCGGTCACAGCTTACCCATGACATGTAGTATAAGGCCAACCACCCCTGACCGTGTGTGTGTGTGTGTGTGTGTGTGTGTGTGACTTTGAAAAGGCAGAATTTAGAGTGAAAAGTGAGCCTGGAAATCAGACAGAGTGTATATCCTTGTTTGTATCTGGAGGGGGCATCAGTCTGAGCCTGCATCCATAGCAGGCTCTCAGCTTTTGACTTGTGTTAAAGAATGTTAGCTGAATGGCTCTGAGCATCGGTGGAGATGTGAGAAGGAAAAACTGTCCTAATATACATTTAGGAGACTCTGCCACCAGGTTTTAATGAGAAGTTTGAATCCTAGAAAAAAGTGGTGTAGGCATCCTGAAATGCGAAAGAACCTTCAACCATTAACACTGGCACCTATATTTTCCCTTCAGAAGAGGGTCTTGGTATTAGGGCACTTTGGCCTTGCTGCCTCTCTAAGTGTTTTTGTATTTCAGCAGGTAGCCGAAGTTTAGTTTTCCACTGGGTAAGAGCTCTCCTCGCTCTGGGTTTCTATCTGGGGATTGCTCATAGTTATTAAATAATGAAGTATCAGGCTTGACTTTTAGCATACACTTGCTGATTAGCATGAGACCCATGTTTTGTCAGTGGCATTGGGACTTTCATGCTGGGTGGGGAAACTGCCTCTGGGGTGTCAAAAGGATGAAAGGACAGCAAAGTATTATGGATGACAAGGATACACAGAGAAATGTAAGGACAAAAACAGAAAAAGCAAAACCAGGGAGATGCAGATAGAGAGCCATGAGAGCAAACACAAGGAGAGTGGGATGGATACAGAGACAGAGATAGAGAAAATGTGGACAAAAATCATAGGGTACCAGGACAAATTATTAGAGAGAAAAGGAAGGAAAGTGAGAGCAAAGAAATACAAGGAAGGAATAGGGGATAAAAGAATAGAATAAGACCCTGGAGGGTGAAACATCCAGGTGGGAGAAACAGAGGAGACACAGGGACTGGATGCACATGCCTTTTGTATCTAATTTATATTAACCAAATACCATTCTAAGGAAGTTGACATAACCTGTATCCCTTCGTGGTCAGCCCTTGGTTAGTATGTTTCTTTGAGGAGGTATGGGTAATTCTGAAATCATACATTGTCTAGGAATACAGCTGCAGGGAAGGTGGTCAGGTATGGGGAAACTGGACTCTTGGTAAATACACAGATGCACAGTGCAGTTGTCTTCACTGCCTCCTCCTCCCAGAAGAAATGATATCCACAGGACAGAAGAATGGGAGCCCAGGAACCTTTGACTGTGCTACTGATGATGTGTCTTCTCTTCAAAGAAGAGTAGAGGCTCTGGGAAAGGCAAGCGATGGGACCTCCTCATTCCTCTGGGAGTGTGAGCCAGTGGAGACAGTGATAGACCCATTTAATGAGTATTCCAGTAGATGCTGAAGAAGGTCATTGCTGGGCCCTCCTCTGAGAAACACATTGTTGACCTCTAATGCCTTTCTCTAATTTGTTCCTGTATTTTCTCCTGGGAGCTATGAAGACTAACACATCCTTCTTGTATCATATCCTCCCCAGAAGTGCTCATGTCTTATGAATATCTCTTGATAAAAGGACAAGCCTAAGGAAGCACTCAGCCGGGGTTACCTTTCCATGAGCCTCATTAATCACAGGAACTCCAGGGGACAGTAGACCGGCTCCTCTGGTTGACCTTGCTAGGGGTGTTTGTAACTAAGGGATACTGGACAGTCAGCGGGCCCTCATTCTAGCCATTCCTTATAAGCAATTAGCCCATTTGGTGCAAAAACCAATGCTACAAGTACTGTTATTGTCATTTGCATTTCATGGTGGTGGAGTCTGATACTTACTGACATTATATAGCTTTTTCCCAGAGAAACACATCTTTAGCTGTGGTTCAGTTAGAAAGCAGAAGTGCTGATGTTTTGAGCCCACATTTTGGTTGACTTAATCATGAGATCTCCATTATAGATCAGACTAGCACCTACCCTATTTACATAGATGAAGTCACTATAGAGATTTTTCCCCAAGCACTCCTATACTTTACCAGCTGAGGGGTAAAAGTGGCTAAAGAAATTGAGGGATGATGTGCCAGAAAGTCCACAGCCATCAAATGCCAAATTGAGACGTGTACCCTGTATCTGGAGTTTCAGTATCTCTAGCTGACCAGTAATTACTCTGTGTAGTCAAAATGTAAGTAAGTTCCTGGACCCTCCTAGAGGCTCACTGAATTAAAACTTTAAGGGCAGAGAGCCCAGAAATCTGTATTTTTAGTCCGTGCCCCAAGCCTACATCTGCACAGTACCATTTGCCCTAGTTATTCAGAGCTCTTGGATTCTCACATTGTGGAGCCCTTCCAGACAGCTTCAGGAGATCTTTAAGCCCCTCCTGCTTCAAGAAAATTTAAATACACAAAACAGTGGACTCTACATAGTTGATGTGCCCATCAACCACATAAACAAACAGACCAGCTCACTTAAAAATATCTGTGACAGCTCTTTGAGAAGTGTCACAGACATGTAGATCTTTGTTACATTTGTATTTTTTATCTTGTACCAACTTGGAAAACATGTGTCAGTGTTGGTGTTTGTATTAATACTTGACCCCAAAATGACATCAAGAGTGAGGCCAAGGGTAAGTATCAGGCTGTCTCAGAGTTTAGTAGGGCTAGTTACACTCTTAGAAACATACCTTCATCACCAGGATTCCCATTCCCTCTGAGCAGATCGCTGCCTCATTCTGCAGGTAAAAAGGAGCCGCCATCCATGCTCTGTCTCTTTCTGGCCCACTTAAATTGTTTTCTTGGTGACCTCAACATCTTTTCTCTTCTGTTTCACTGAAATATGGCCAAAGGTGCCAGACGTCTTGTCCAACAAACTATTTTGTCATCTCTCCCTTTTCAGGTCCAAATTTATCTTTTGAATCTGTTGCTTTTAACCCTGACCTCTTATTCAAGGGTGGTAATTGAGCCTTGGGTAGCTATGATAAGCAACTGTGCGGTACATGTATTTTAGATAGCTGTAGCCATTTATGACTAGAATGCAAAACAGAGAATCATTTATATTTACAGTGTCTGCATCCTTAATATGCTGGCCTTCGTTTTCCTATTTCAGTGCTGAAAATGTTGAGAGTTTTGCATAGCAGTGGAGAAATAGAAAATGGCTAAAATTTGGGCACTTGAGTAGGGACAATTTGGGGTAAAGCCCACCTCCAGCTTGCTTGCTTGTACTGTGTTGTCTTGTTTATTAACTTTGCCAAACTTCTTTTTTTTTTTTTTGGAAGTTGAGACAATTGTAGGCTTCCAAGCCTTACCCTCTTATGTGGCTAAGGTGACTGACCCAGCAAAGGTCTGGTGTTGCTCTAGCTAGCGGTGTGTGGCTCCAACTGAACATTAGCCACATGCCAGGCTCTATTTAAACAAGGGTAAAAGTGCCAACAAGGCGCTTAAGCAACTTTTCTGGGTACTATGAAGTCTAAAATTCTGAATTTACATTTTTCCACACACCCTTCTGTTGCATTGATACAAATGTTTGCTCTTTTCTTAAATCTTAAGGCTGAGTGCTGATTTGTCTTTCCATAAAACCCACAATGGAGACTGTCCTACAGGACAGGGGCGATCTTTTGAGACTTCTGGATGCTTGCTAAGTTGTTAAATGATCTCCAAACAGATACTTTGAGTTCCCAAGCATTGTCAGGGATTAGTCTCTCCAGTTATTTTTGGCTGAATTGTTAAAGCACAGATACTTTTTCTTTGGTGGGGATTCTACTGTGACCCCCTCCCCCCCCGCCTCAGGATTGGGTTAGATGCTACAAAATGGTGCTCATTGAAATGGTAGTATATTTCACTTCTTTGTTCTTGAAACTGAGTCTGTCTATAAAATTTACCTACCTGTACTTACTGGAAGTTGTTCTGGCAGCTGTAGAGCCATACCTGGCATACAGAAAGTGTTGAAAATATTTTTTGAATTGTTAAGTGAACTTGAGCTAATACTGTGTGGCCTAGAAAAAGTAGCTGTTGCCCTTTACCATGAAAAGAAGAACCATCTAAACACTGGGACCCATATATACAATGTGTCCCACCAGACATTCTTCTTTACCTAGAAGAATCAGAGGCAGGGGTGGGGTGGGAGTAATAATGTCAGTAGCTGGTGGTTAACTGTGGTGGTAGCTTTGGGCAAGTTCCATTCTGATGCTGCTTAAGATGTAATTAGAAGGGACATTCTGATTTATAAGTTAATGTGAGTTTATCTGTACTTTTAATTAGTTTCTCAGAAAGAGACTATTGTTTCTGAGCTCAAAAGTTTTAGAAATTAATAGGCTTCTGGAATAACAGAGTTTGGAGATATCTGTTCTTAGCAGCTTGAAGGAGAAAGGAGGAAACTGAGGCTCAGCAAAGGGAAGGAACTTGCCTGAGGCTTCCCAGCAAGGTAGCATCAGATTCAGTATGAGAGTCAGTGCTTCCTGGCTGCTAGCCCAGGACTCTTAATGGACAGCTGAGGATGATTAACGCATCTGTGGCCAGCTGCTCACTTGCACTGACTGAATGCATGTGAACGTTGCAATACATACAGCCTACTCCTTGCAAAATTCTAAGATGAAACTCTATGCAAAGGAACTGGGCAAAACAGGTCTAAAAGTCTTTTCCCAATGTAGACTCCAAATGTTGAAGAGGCTCATGAGAGACCATTTTGGCAGGTGCTATTGGTGAGGCCTTACTGACTTGCTAGACTGTTAATCTGCAAAGAGGGAACAGAGACAGGGACCTTCCTATGCTGATCGTGTTTGTGGTACTTGAACAATTGGAGATGTATGGGCATTTGTTGTCAAGCTCCTGATACCTGGCCTTACATGGGAAGCAGGCACTTGGAACCATTCTCTCTACCTGTAGGATGCCGTAGGGTATGACTGAGTATGTAGGTTATGAATCAGCTTAAATGCATCCTTAGACACAGAAACGTGTGCAATGTACTGAGATATTGTTAACACACAAATCTTTATCACACGGTGTCAATATTACGGAGACAGTAAGACACAGATCATTGATGCGATATCTTGTGAATGAGCCTCTGAAAACATTATAATCAGTGCTGACAAGTCAGAAGAAATATCTCAACCTAGCACCTCCCCTGCATCCCAAAAGCCTTGCCACACTAACCCACAGTAACTAACAAGGAGTGTAATGACTCAAAGGGAGGAGGTATGTATAGTAATTCTCCTCGCCTCTCCACCACAATCAATCTGGAGCTTTAGTACTATTTTGCTTTGCTACCTAAGGGTTAGCTCTAAGGGGTTATCACCTTTCTGCACCCCCAACAACAGAAAAAAAATGATTCCTTTACTACCTTGCGTAATTTCCTAACAGCCTTCCATCCGTTAAAGGCTATTTTTTTTATTTAATTTAGCATTCTCTCTGGTCTTAGGAGGAAATGTAAAGTTCCTAAGTGGGATATTATAACCATCTGGACCTTGCATCTCACCCCACGTCTTTGCAGAGGCCTTTCAGCAGGCACTGAAGATAAATTCTACCTGCTCTGTCAGTGCCAGCTGCCGAAGCTTTCACTTCTGGTCCTTCTGCCACTTATTGCATACTTTGTTCTCCAACATGGTTCTAAGCTCTGTAGGTATATGTTTCTCATTCCACATACCAAGCAACACAGTTTTGTAGGTGCATGTATGAGGATTAGCAACACACTACATGGGGCTCATGTGGTAAAGTGGGTGAGTGGTGCATAAACAGAAGGACCCAAGTTTGGATCCTTAGCACTCATATAAAAGCTGGATGTGATGAAGTTTATCTCTAGCTCTAGCCCTCAGAGAGTGGAGATAGACAGATCGAGTGCTTAGGCTGACTAGGCTCTTTAGGCTGTTGTAGAGCTCCAGATTTAATGAGAGACATTGTCTCAAAATGAAAGGTGGAGAAGCAAAGGATGGCACCACGCATTGACCTCTGGCTTCCGCACGTATGAACATGTGCACACCCTCTAGAGAGAGAGAGAGACACACACATACAGAGAGACAGAGAGAGAGAGGCAGAGAGAGAGAGAGAGGAGAGGTGGGGGAGAGAGATGGAGAAAGACAGAGAGGAGAGGAGAGACACACAGAAAGACAGAGATGGAATGAGACAGAGTCTCTCTCTCTTTCTCTAAATACACACCTCTCTCTCTCTCTCTCTCTCTCTCTGAGAGAGAGAGAGAGAGAGAATATAGATCATAGGAACCAGCATGGAATGACAATGACAATCTCCCTTTACCTTTGTCCCAGACAATAAACCCTCTGAGTTGGATATGTAGTGAACACAAAGGAAAGTTCCAAATAGAGTTAATCCTCCAGGCTAGAGAAAGTAGACTTGTGGTTAACCTTCACTGCTGTAACCAGAAGACCAAGTATTTAAATTCAAATTTTAAGTTTTCAAACCTCACTAGTTCAATTATTCAGAAATCTACAGCTTTAAAGAAGCCTGGAGACTGCCTATTTCCATGGCTTTCAGACATCTATGACATATATTGTGAAGCATATTTTATATTGTTATTTAGTACACACACCCAGAAAAGTTAACAAATGTCCTTAAAGTAGGCCATGTGTCATGCAAATATCTCTTCTATGTTCTCTCACCCATGGCACAAATAGACATATATGATATATGCAGAGATAATAAAAGTCAGCTAATATTTACCAAGACTAGAGGGTTATAATCTCGTATTTTCCATTCTATTCCTTCCAGTCCATATTTTAAATTTCCCACATGACCTAAGGAGTTGTTGGTATAATTATGCTAGTCAGTTTGTGTCATTGTGACAAACTCCCCGAGAAAGCACACTTCCAAGGAGGGAGTGGTTATTCTGGCTCATGGTTTCAGATGTTTTAGTCCTTGACAGGTTGGACCTTTGGCCTATGAGCCAGTGATGGAGGCTGGAGGATGGGGCATAGATGCTCCCTTCAGAACCGGATGTAAAAGAGATGTGTTTCTTACTTCTCCTTTGTAGACCCATCCCAATGACCCAATGACCCAACTTCCTCTAAGTGAGTCCCCTTTTCTTCTTCTTCTTCTTCTTCTTCTTCTTCTTCTTCTTCTTCTTCTTNTCCTTCTCCTTCTCCTTCTCCTTCTCCTTCTCCTTCTCCTCTTCCTCCTCCTCCCCTCCTCCTCCTCCTCTTCTTCTTCTTCCTCCTCTTCCTCCTCCTCCTCCTCTTCCTCTTCCTTTTTAATCTATGTACCATTTTAGGTACCAGCAAATCCCAATGGAGCCATGGTCTTGCGGCCTACCTACTAACACATAGGGCTTTGGAAGATATTTCAGATACAAGTCATAAGATCTATATTTTGGAAAGTGTTGTTATCTGATGCTATAGACTTTTACAGGTGGAGGGAGAAAGTGAAACCCAGAGAGAATCCCTACTTTGTTCAGGATCACCTGACAAGGTAGGGGTGGATGTGATTAGAACCAAGGCTCCCAATACCACCTTAAACCTATGAGTGAGAGTGTTCTTAGTTATGAACTCTAGCCATTAATTAGCTTCAGTCTGACAATAGATTAGTTTCATTGATTGCTCATGTATCTGTCTTTTCATTTGGCTTTGACCTCCACTGTCCTAATGTGTGGCTTATTTTACGAAGTTGTACTGACAGAGTTCATATTTGATATATAGGTTTGGACATATATGTTTGTTTATTTTATATTGCTGTAACTGAATGCCACATACTATATAATTTGCAGAGAAGTTTATTTAAGTTAGAGTTCAGAGTCCATCATTCCAAGAGCTTAACCCCAGAGCTCTTGGTTTTTGTGTGTGCGTGTGTGTGTGTGTGTGTGTGTGTGTGTGCATATGTGTGTTTTTATTATGGTCATAAACATCACATGGCAAGACAGAGTGAACAAATCCAAGAGACTTCCCTTAGCAAAATATAGAATGGATTTTTTTTTTCATGAAGGAAGTGTCCTGTGAGCCAGTCACCTTCCAGAGATCTCACCTCCCAACACTCCTGCCCTGGGAAATAAGTTTCAAAAGAGGAAATTGGGGTGCATTTAAAGACCATATTTGTATTTGTACTTTTATTTTATTTTTTCCATTTTATTGTTGAAAAAAAGATCTTTTTTTACATACTTTATATATTTATTATGGTTTCTTTTTTCTTGATTCCTCCAAGTTCTTCCCCACTACCCCTCCTTCTGGATCTGTTGAGGAATATTTGTTTAACTATGTAAAGATGCATTGCAATTTTTTATGTTGCAGAATATTTGTTCAATTATGTAAAGATGTGTTGCATTCGTTTAATTGTGTAAGGATATGTTGCTGCTTTATCTTGCCTGATTAAGGAACCTGATTGTTCTACTAAAAAGTTGTACAGTCAATAGCAAGGCAGGAAGTATAGGTGGAATTTCCATACAGGGAGAGTAAGTAGGAGGAGGAATTTAGGCTTGAAAAAGGAAGAAAGGAGAGGTGTAAAAGGAAGTAGTGGAACAAACCTAAGGCAGAACTGTTATAACTAACAATTAGTTGCCATGTCTTTATTGGGGAGCTGATTGGCAGTCCAAAGAAATTCCAAAGATCCAACCCTTTCTGTCTCTCATTAGAAAACGGACAGGCTACTAAGGGATGACTAAGACATAGATAAAACAAAAACTAACACATTCAAATAGGACAAAGCAAACAGAAGGGAAAGAGCCTAGGAGAAGGCATAATAAACAGAGAGACACTTGTTTGCAAGATCAGGTATTCCATAAAAATACTAAACTGGAAGCCATGATACATGCACAAAGGACCTGTAGGGTAAAAAGAGAGGAGAAAAAATAAAAATTAAATGAAATAAGAATAACAAGATAGAATTTTAAAAAAA
>LOEQ01009146.1:36600-46749 GCA_001685075.1 Bramus lutescens
CTCTCTCTCTCTCTCTCTCTCTCTCTCTCTCTCTGTGCAATGTGTGATTACAGGTGCCTGTGGAGGCCAGCATTAGCTTAGCTTCACCCAGAACAAATTGAGGACAGTAAACCATTGTGAGTAACTGAGGAGTAAGCTGGATATTGCCCAGCAGGTGTCAGCTGAAAGAGCTTTCTTCATAGAAGGAAGAGTGAGGAAAGAGGTGGGTGTTATGCTGCTCTGTGCTTCACATTTGAAAACTAACAGGGAAAACAGTGGGTATGAGAGTGGAGAGTACTGAATAGCATGCAGATCCCAGGAGGGGGCTGCACCGGTCCAGAGCACAGCTATGTAATAAGCGCAAAACCCTGCATCATCTCAACTTCCCAGGCCTCATTTTGTGGATGGTGTAGTAAAGAAGCTTACATGGCTATTATTTTAAAAAATGCATTTCTGTTACTGAACTCAGTAGTTTTCAGTGAAATTCTTTTGCCTATTAATCCTGCTGAGATTATGAGAGGCACTGATTTGTCCCCTGTGAACAAGTATTTCATGAAGAAACATACATGACTGAAGAAATGCAGGAGAACCCAATCTCACTAGCCTGTGAGTGGAAGGTAATAGCAGAGATTGAGGCAGGCATAGGGAGACTACTAGGCAGAGTATTCAATGGAAGTGAATTTCTAATCAGTCGAGAATTTTCATACCGCCAAAGTAGTAGGAAATTGCACTTTATACTGAAAGTTATAGGCTGTTATCATTTTAAAAATCAGTTTGTTTGATCAAAGCAGGAGGCTGAAATTACAGTGCGGAGAAATAACACACTCTTCCCATCCTACTTATAGAGCCTTCTCCTATGATTTTCCCAGCATTCCCTCCACTCTCACAAAGAGAGAACTAAAGAGAGACTGAACACACATGCTGGAAGTGCATTAATCTATTTTTGTTGAATAAAATATACATCCTTAATAGCAAAAGTGAACCTTAAATCCTTGCAAGACTTTCAGTTCCAGACGTGATGAAGGCTATTTTAGGGTAGATATATGTATCCAGTGCCACTTAATTTCAAGAAAATATTTATGTTGAATGATTTTTATGTGTGCATTTATTTATTTCTGTTAAAGAAACCGCAGCAATGGAAAATAGTATCCGGACAGTTTTCTCTTTCAGCTGCAAGCATCGCTCAGAGTGGAATCCTTTTTGCACTCAAATTGGGCCTGCCAGCTCTAAAGAGGGCAGTTGAGATAATATGATAAACTGGCCTGTGTGTTCAATCTTAGCTCATCAAGGCTGCGTCAGAGCTGACATTTCTATACAGTGTGACTTGATGCTCTGATTACAAATTGGTCTTGAGCAGCCAGAGCCTTTGTAATTGCATTCTCTGAGGGACTGTGCTTGTATCATTAGGTCTGTTTTGGTTTTGAAACCCAGAGGAAGAAATATGTTCCTGATTCCATTCTCTTGTTTCAGACTATAACAGAAACTGACATTCATCCAGAAAAGGATGTAACTTATTATATGAAAAATTAAAGCCTTTTTATCTTCCTCTGAGACAAAGTTGATAACATTGCTTTGTCCTTCTGGGTCTTAGAGGTTTCAAATAACTTAAATTAAGAATTTTAAGAAGAGCAGGGTTGAGGATGTAGCTCAATATACCGATTGGGTGCTCGCTTAACATTCGTGAAGCCCTGGGTTCCATCCTCACCTGGTATGCTGCCGCAAGCCTGTAATCCCAGCGAAGGCAAGAGAATCAGTGGTTAAGTGCTATCTTCTACTCCACAGTGAGTTCCAGGCCAGCCTGGGACACACAAGACCCTGTCTCAAGATACAACAAAATATTAAAATAAGAATATCATTGTGTATTATATTTCTTAACATTTACTATAATAAGTAGATGTGGAAATATATAATAATAAGATTGTGGAAAGGTGAAAATATATAGTTCCTTAACCTTTGTACTTTCATTAAATAACTGTCTTAAAATGTATGTAGTATTGTGTGCATGTTCATGTATGCAGGCACATGCAGTATGTGTGCTGGCGCATGTGTGCTGTGGCGGCACATGTGTAGGGATCAGAGGGCAACTCTTAAGGGTTGGTTCTTTCCTGTCTTTAACTGGGCTCTGGCAATGTAACTCAGATTATCAGGTTTGTGTGGCAAGTACTTCTATTCATTGAGTCATCTCACCAGCCATCATTTAATAATTCTATGTCTAATTTACTTTTGTAAACTTTATACATAGTGAGATTGATAGTAATCTTTTTTTTTGATCAATGACCTTTAATGCATGTGGTCCTGGGGAATACCTCTGAAGAGTCTAGATAGAGTGTATACTGCTCAGAGTAGATTGAAACTAATAAACACTGTATGTAATTAAGATTTAAAGTATTAATGTAGGTTTGAAACTGAGGATTCAGTGACTGAAGTTGTCAGCTCTATTTGAAGAAAAACAAACTGGTTTTCCATTCAAGTACCTCGACAGCCAATACAGAGCACTTTGCCTTTGAGCACCAACGTGCCAAGTGAGGGGTTCTTAAGCAAACACTGGAGGGATGTCCTATAATTCAGTCCTAGCATGGTCTACTTAAGATAATATCTGATCTTCAGACTCTGTCCCACTAGTCTTTAACCCCTAACTTGATTGACAGCTGCACATCTACAGTATCAGGTTGTGACTCATATTCTAGACCTCTCTTTAAGTTCAGTTAATTTGGTTACAGTGATGAATATGTATGTGTACATGCACACATGCTAAACCTCTTTACTGATTTATTATAAATATCCCAGATTACAGAGGGTGTAGGTGAGCCAATGAACAAACTGATGAAAGATGCCCTAACATGCTGTGTTGGGTAAGAGCACATGGGGTTTCCAGACTCTCTCCCTGGATGCCACCCTCTTGGTACCTCCTTTTGTTCAGCAATGCAGAACCTCTCTAAAACTAGTGCTTTGGGGCATCTTTATTTCATAGGAATGAATGATAAAGTCATTGATAATTGTAATCAATTTGCCTTTTAACCTCTCTGCCTTCAGAGGTGAGAGTGTGGGATTAGATATTCAACCTCAAGAAACTGGACTATTGCTTGGCTGTGAGGCCCTAGCTTGAGTCATTAAGAAGCCTAATAAGGATTATCACCCCAGAAACCAGGTTCTGGAGCCATAACTGGTATTTCTATGGTATAGGGATTCATGAAGGCCTTGAGAGAGCCCTTAAATGCAAACATACTCTCCTAGCATATTTGTCTACAGGGCCTTATAAGCTCAAACCATGAGGCAAAGAACACATATTGAGTAGAATAGTACATTTGGGTGATGCTTCCAATGTTCTATTGGAGAGTCAGTGTTATATGACCACAGATGCAGAAAATTCAGCATGACTGTTTGTACATTCAAGGTCAGTGTACTGAAATTGTCTGGGTCACAGGTGATTCTGTTTTGTTTTTGTTTTCATTGTTAGATTTGGAGGGAAGAGGGGAAAATTTCATCTACACTACACTAATACTTAAAAAAATCCTGAAATCTTAAAGTAAAACCCAAATGGAATGTTGCTGAGCCAGTAGCAACTGAGAAACGTAGAAGCCATTCAGACTGCAAATAACCATGTAGAAATGCAACTATTGGTTCATATCAGCCTTGAACAATCACTTGTGAGACAGAATCAAGGGAGCTGAGCCCAGGAGCCCTAAACAAATGCCTGAAACATGGCCAAGGATTCCCAGCTTAATGATTTCCACTTCTAGCAAAAGCAGTTGCAAATCTCTCCCTGGAAAAAGCTTCCTGTGTAGACTGATAGTAATCCCATGGGTGAATATGTAAAGGGGGATTCCACAGTCAAAAGTTTTAAAGATATGCAAGAAAGGCACCCATTGTCAGTTAGAAATACCAGAAAGAAAACCAAGCAGAAAGCTGGGCTTAGCCTCTGAGAATTTCCAGGAGCAGACTTCACAGATTTAGAACAGAAAGTAGGTGTATATGAATGTTTAAAGAAGGAACAAAAGATAGTTCTTTAAAATGTGAGCTGCACAAAAGACCATATGAAATGCTTGTGAATATTTTATAAAGAGCTGTATCCTATGACTTTTCCAAAGAAAATGTCAATAGAATAAAAAGCTTAATGGGTAGATGAATAGCACCATAGAAATGAAGTTGAAGGAAGATAAGAAGTTACTCCAGAATTCTGCATGCAGACAGGAAGTTACTCCAAGAGGGATGGATGTTGAGAGATAGGACAAAGACCTGTGAGTCTTTTCAGCAGAGAAAGCCACTAACCTCTGAGCCTGATTAGCCTAGTTAAATCCCTAGAAACTACTTGGTGGAAGAAGAGAATCAGTTTCCACAAGTTGTCCTCCAAATTTCACATGCAAGCCATGGAAATCACCCCTACACCCCACAAAGAAAACAAACAAACAAACAAATGTAAAATTTGCTTTTAAAATTAAGAGATAGGCTAAATTGAAAAGTGTGTTCTGTAAGTGGTTAGGGATCCACATATGGAGACACAATGTTTAGTAATGGCTGAGAATTTCCTGAAGGGAATGATTTTTATCTACAGGTACAGGGAGCTCAATAAGTATACATAAAATGTAGAGCCCATTAACAGACACATTTTAAAGAAATTGAAATGTGGACCATAGGAGAAGATCTTGAGAGCACCCAGAGAACAGAAGACACCCCACTTAACCACAAATAACACAGTAGCATCTTCAATGGCCTGGATAATACCATCAAGATTGTAAGAGAAAGTAACTATTGAACTGTAGTTGTCTCCCAGTCCACAGTAGAAAGAAAATAAAATACATTCCTGGACAGACAGGACCTCACCTAGGAAATACCTAGAAAAGACACTTGCAAAAGATAGGCAGCCGTAGAGTAAGGTATGAGACCAGGATGGTATATGGGTAAAATAAAAAAAAAATGATGTCATTATTTTTTTCCTCTTGTAGTATTCTATTGTGTAAATGAACCATATTTTCTTTATCCATTCTTTGGCCGAGGGGCATTTAGGTTGTTTCCAGGTTCTGGCTTTTACTAATAAGGCTGCTATGAACATAGTTGAGCACATGTCCTTGTGGTATGATTGAGAAAACTTTGGGTATATACCCAGAAGTGGTATTGCTGGTCTTAAGGTAAGTTGTTTCCTAATTTTCTGAGAAATCGCCATACTGATTTCCAAAGCAGCTGTACCAGTCTGTACTTCCACCAGCAATGGAGGAGATAATGACATCTTGAAATTTGCAGGCAAATGGATGGATCTAGAAAACATCCTATTGAGTGAGGTAACCTAGACCCAGAAAGACAAATAAAATAAGTACTCACTCACAAGTAGTTTTTAAACATTAAAGCAAAGAGAAACCATACTATAATTTACAACCCCAGAGAATCTAGACAACAAAGAGTACCCTAAGAGAGATAGATATACATGGATCTAATCTACATGGGAAATAGAAAAGACGAGACCACTGAGATAAATTGGAAGCATGGGGATCATAGGAGAGGGTGGGGGGAAGAAAGGGAGGGGAGTAGAGAAAAATATATAGCTTAATAAAAACAATTTAAAAAGTAAATGAACATAAACCTTGTAAAATCTGAGAAAATAGTACTGTTCTACCTTTGCGTTTTTCTATGGAGAAGAGTAACAGGGCATTAACTGTAAGGTCATGTACTTTGATAACCAGACAATGCTAAACTCACCTACAGTTCAGTCAGTCTGGTGTTGGACATACTTAGGTTTCAGTAAGAGTGACTGCTGCTGGAGATTTGGACTTTAGAAGGCTGTGTATTGGTATGGAACTAACGTAGGCAGACTTTTGTGAGTTGAAAAGTGTTTTCTGGGACTGCAGATATGACACAGCAATGAAGAACACACACTACTATTTCAGAGGACCCAGGTTTGGCTCCCAGCACCCTCAACAGGTGTCTCCAATTTCCTGCAAGTGCCAGGGAAGCTCAATGCATATGTTGTCCTTGGACACAGCAACCATGCAGGAATACCCCATCCATATGTACATATACATAATTAGAAGAAATAAATCCAGTTATTATGATGATGGTGACAGAATCATCTGTTTTTGGGGGGAATAAAAATTATTAACACTTGAGTAAATCATATTAACTCCATCTAAGAATCAAAATGGTTCACTTTCTTGCCCAAAGATTGTCATATGTGAAATAAGCTAGACTTGGGACTTAGATAAAAATTACGTGGTCTTTCCTTATAAAATCTAGAGTCAAAAGTAAATTGAGAAGAAGACATAAAGGGTTAACTATTTAAGGGGAGGAAGGGACCAGCAAGTATATGTGTGAAGTGCGTGTGTGTGTGTGTGTGAGAGAGAGAGAGAGATAGAGATAGAGAGAGAGAGAGCAGGATTGAATGAGATTAAACCTATATGAATATTAAAATTACAGCCATGTACAGCTAAATCATAGTATTTTTGGTTATTGAAATGTACTTGTACTATACTTACCTTGCTATAATACACATATATGTATAAGGATATACATACATATGCATATATTGATGTTTGCCTTATCAGGAAAAAAGTTACCAGCTATGGTATCTGAACATTGGTCTTTCTGCTCTGAATTCTGCTATCAGCATAAGATGCCTTATAGTACTGACCCAATTCTAAGGGAGACAGAGGCAGGCAGATCTCTGAGTTTGTGGCCAGCCTGGTCTACAGAGTGAGTTCGAGGATAACCAGGACTACACAGAGAAGCCCTGCCTCAGAAAACAAAAATTAAATCAAAACAACAACCAAAAGATTGTTAAAAGACATAAGAAGTCATCTCCTCCCCTACATAGTTTACTAACTTCTTTCCTTTCCATCTCTCTATTTTAGAAAAATGGGACCAGTTGGCAAGCCAGAAACCTGGGCTTATGTCTGACCTCTCTCAGCATTTCTGTAGTATTTTGGCCAGTTCATTGACTTCTCTTCTGTCATGTAGTTTTTCTTTTTCTTACCTAATCTGCCTACTTCAGCAGGTGCATTTGAATCTCATAGTTCCTAAATTTAGAGTTGCTTGGGACACTTAAAAACAAACAAACAAACAAAAAACTAGGTGCTGAAGACTGATCCCCAGATTTTTAATTCAATAAGTCTGGAGCTGGCCAGAGTATTTTCACCCTGCTCAGTTCACAGCAAGCCTGGAACTGTTCATCTGAGGACCATACTTTGGAGCCCCCTTGGCTAGTTTTCCTAAGACTCTGCTGCCTTGTACAATAAGAGCCTCACCAAGATCTTTCTCAGTACCTTGTTCTGTTACTCTCTCTTGCACAGATATCTAGAACTTTCATGCCATTGACATCTTTTATCTCTAATCAAGTGTAAGAAATGGAAAGTTTTGGGCTGTAGAGATAGCTCAGTGGCTAAGAGTACTGCCTGCTGTTCCAGAGGTCCTGAGTTCAATTCCCAGCAACCACATGATGGCTCACAACCATCTGTAGTGAGGTCTGGTGCCCTCTTCTGGCCTGCAGAACACTGTATATTTAATGAATAAATAAATCTTAAAAAAAAAGAGATGGAAAGTTTTGTAGTCTAGTGTGTCTGATATATGCAGCAGTTAAGGTGAATGATTTAGGAGGGTTGCTACCACCTCTGTGTTAAATTTGTTGTCTGAAATTCTAGAAATTGCCACACATCTTGCCTTCTTTTCTCTCCCTAATGTCCCAGCCCAACAATAAATAAATAAATAATACACAAAATGGAAAGAAGAACTTAAGGTAAATTATTACAAATTATATAATAATATATTGAATTAATAGAGTTGATTCATCTCAGAGACAAAGATGTTAATACATCATACAGTATACTGATATTTTTATCTAATCAGACCTTATATGATTTCATCTATTTGTTTTCAAAATATAAGCACTTGAAATATTTATAAAATCTGTTTTTACTTCAATAATTGAATCTATCTGTCCTTAAGCCTCAAAAGATAAACAAGCAATAGAGGAGAGGGGGGCTGAACTGGCCTTACTTGTAGTCAGACTGATGACTATCTTAAATATCACCATAGAACCTTCATCCAGCAACTGATGGAAACAGAGGCAGAGACCTGCACTGGAGCACTGGACTGAACTCCCAAGGTCCAGTTGAAGAGTGGGAGGAGTGAGAATATGAGCGAAGAGGTCAATACCATGATGGGCACACCCATTGAAACAGTCTACCTTAGCAAATGGGAGCTCACCAACTCTGGTCAGACAGGGACGGAAATAGCATAGGTCCAAAGTAGACCCTCTGAATATGGGTGACAGTTGTATGGCTGGGGAAGACTGCAGGACCACTGGCAGTGGCACCAGGATTTATCCCTACTGCTTGTACTGGTTTTTTTATTTTTTTGGAACCTATTCTCTTTGGAAGGATACCTT
The DNA here is from genome assembly GCA_001685075.1 of Bramus lutescens. Classification (NCBI taxonomy): domain Eukaryota; kingdom Metazoa; phylum Chordata; class Mammalia; order Rodentia; family Cricetidae; genus Bramus; species Bramus lutescens. The sequence continues at coordinate 44,951 of LOEQ01009146.1, forward strand.
GCTCAGCCTAGACATAGTAGTGATGGCACTGGATCTTCCTCAGAGCAATGTGCCTTACCCACTCTGAGGAGTGGATGGAGGAGGTGGAGGGAGTGAGAACTGGTATTGGTATGTAAAATGAAAAATGATAAGTTCTTTTCTTTTTTTAAAATTATTCTGTATTTTCAGTAATAATCCCATTACTAGTGCTTCCAAATTGCTTTCAGGAGTTACCATATCATTACTAACTATAACCCTCTGAGATCATTAGAAACATAGAAATAAACAATCAAAAATATTTTAATATAAGAGAAAAAAAGAAACAGAGAACATGGGCGCCTGTCTAAGGTCATGAGCTAAACCATGTTGGATTCCATAGTGAACTTCTGTATCAAAATCCATACATAGTTTATCCAGACCTGATGTTACAGGCCTATAATCACAGTTACTCTGCAGGCTGAATCAAGAAGATGGAAAGTTCATGGCACATTTTAAGCTACAGAGTGAGTTCAAGGTCAGTCTGAACAATTTAGTAAGATCATGACTCAACATAAACAGTAAAAACAAAAGCAGGGGATGTAGCTGGGTGGTCGAACACTTGCCTAGCCTGTGTAAGTCCCTTAGCCCAATCTCTAGTACTATTTAATACCACAAGCCCCATAGTTGTTTATATTTGGGTTAGAGAATCTTAGCAGCTGAAGAAGCTTCAGAGACCAGTTAATCCAAGAGACAGACTCAGGCATCAAAAAAGGCGGAATATGCCATCAAGTTTATCAGTGAGTGTAAGTATAGTCAGTAATGATAGGACCACCTATCACTTCACTGAGTCATTGATGCAGGATGCTATATTATCTTGTCATATTTCTATCTCAGTATCTGGAATGCAGTCGGTTTCTAATAAGCTGTGATTTACATTCAACTTGTGGGCTTCTTGGCTTTGCCTGGGAGAATCTTCATAAACGCTCAGTGCAACATATCTCACTGTGCCATGGCTCTGGCCCCTAGATTCTAGTGTCCATAACACACAGCACTGCAGCATTGACTTCACACTCCCAGGGATGCCTCGCATGCACAGATCTTTCAAAATCAGGCTTTTCTTGAGAACTACCCTGTCATCTGCACTTAGGCATAGAAATACATGCTTCTTCTGATGTTCTTATTATTGGCCCTATATTTTACATGAGCTGGCAAAATGCTTCTGTTTAAGTTGTTAAATGCACTTGACAAACATGATGAGCATTTTCACGGTTGTTAATAAAAATATGTAAAAAAGGAAATGCCAAAGAATGAAGAAACACAGAAAGAATTATGTTATACTCCAAGAGAAGTCTCCTTCCCGTTCTTTTTTTTTGTATCTTTAATTGAAATTCTTTATATACAGTGTGGTCCGATTGGTTTGTATTTACCATTCTATTCTTATCATGATTCTCTATTTTGCTCACATTTTTTTTAGTTTAGAAATCCTTTTATTTTTGAAATTAGTGGTATAAGGAGAAAGGTAAAATTATATAAAGTACATAATGCAAATTAAAAGATTACATACATTTAAATTCCTATACACTCAAGGTGCTACTTCTGAAAAATTGCAATAAATGTCAACTTTAATTATAAAACTGAAGAAACTATTAATTTTTTACTATTGGTATTGAAGATATTTTAATATATAGCAATTTCATTTTATTATATATCATTTTTTTCTTTTCTTATTAAAAATTTCCACCTCCTCCCCTCCTCCCATTTCCCCCACTTCCACCCATTCCCTCTCTCCCTCCTTCTCCAATCCAAAGAGCAGTCAGGGTTCCCTGCCCTGTGGGAAGTCC
>LOEQ01009147.1:8404-32497 GCA_001685075.1 Bramus lutescens
TAAATATCTTTGGTATTTGAGATTCTTCTGTTGAAAATTCTCTGTTTAGTTCTAAACCCCATTTTTAATTGGATTATTTAGAATTGTAATGTCTGTTTTCTTGATTTTTTATATATTTTGGAGAACAATCCTTTGTCAGATGTGGGGTTGGTGAAGATCTTTTTCTGTTCAGTAAGTTGCCTTTTTGTCTTATTGACTGTGCCCCATACTTTACAGAAGCTTCTCAGTTTCAGGAGGTCCCATTTATTGTTTCTTTCAGTATCTGTGCTACTGGGGTTATATTTAACCCTGTGTCCATGCCTTGAAGTCTGCTTCCCACTTTTTCCTCTATCAGGTTTAGTGTGGTTGGATTTATATTGAGATCTTTAATCTATTTGTACTTGAGTTTTGTGCATGGCGATAGCTATGGAACTATTTTCATTCTTCTACATATTGACATTTAGTTATGCCAGCATAATTTGTTGAAGATACTTTCTTTTTCCATTTTATAATTTTAGCTTTTTGTCAAAAATCAGGTGTTCATTGGTGTGTGGATTAATATCTGGGTCGGGTCTTCAATTTGATTCCATTGGTCAATGTCTCTGTTTTTATTCCAATACTAAGCTGTTTTCATTACTGTAGCTCTGTAATAGAGTTTGCTGTCAGGGATGGTGATGTTTTCGGAAGTTCCTTTAATGTACAGGATTGTTTTGGCTATTCTGTTTTTTTTTTTTCATATGAAGTCGATTATTGTTCTTTCAAGGTTTGTGAAGAATTGTGTTGGGATTTTGATGGAGATTGCATTGGATCTATAGATTGCTTTTGGTAGGATTGGCATTTTTACTCTATTAATTCTTCCTATCCAAGAGCATGGGAGATCTTTCCTTTTTCTGGTATCTTCTTCAATTTCTTTCTTCACAGACTTAAAGTTCTTGTCTAATAGGTTTTTCACTTCTTTCGTTAGTGTTACCCCAAGATATTTTATGCTATTTGTGGCTATTGTGAAAGGTGATTTTTCTCTGGTTTTCCTCTCATCTTCTTTATCATTTGTGTTTAGGAGGGCTACTGAATTTTTTTTTAGTTGATCTTGTATCCTGTCACATCATCCAAGGTATTTATCAGCTGTAGGAGTTCTCTGGTAGAGGTTTTTGGTCACTTATATTTACTATCCTATCATCTGCAAATAATGAAAGTTTGACTTCTTCCTTTCCAATTTTAATCCCCTNGGTCACTTATATTTACTATCCTATCATCTGCAAATAATGAAAGTTTGACTTCTTCCTTTCCAATTTTAATCCCCTTTATCTCCTTTTGTTGTCTTATTGCTATTGCTAAATCTTCAAGAACTGTGTTGAAGAGATATGAAGAGAATGGATAGCCTTGTCTTGTTCCTGATTTTATTGGAATTGCTTTGAGTTTCTCTCCATTTAATTTGATGTTGGCTGTCAGGTTGTTGTATATTACTTTTATTATACTTAGATATGTTCATTGTATCCTTGATCTCTCCAGGACCTTTATCAGCAAGGAGTGTTGGATTTTGTCAAATGCTTTTTCAGCATCTAATGAAATGATCATTTTTTTTTCTTTCAGTTTAGTTATATGAAGAATTATGTTGATAGATCTTTGTATGATGAACCAGCCCTGCATCTCTGGGGTGTAGCTGACATAGTCATAGCGGATGATTTTTTTGATATGTTCTTGGATTTGGTTTATCAGTATTTTATTGAGTATTTTTGCATCTTTGTTCATGAGTGAGATTGGTCTCTAATTCTCTTTCTTGGTTGAGTCTTTGTGTTTGGTTTCTGGGTAACTGTATTCTCATGAAAAGAGTTTAACAATGCCCCTTCTGTTTCTATTATGTGGAACACTTTGAGGAGTATAGGTAGCTCTTCTTGGAAGTTCTGGTAGAATTCTGCACTAAAACCATCCTGTCCTGGAATTTTTTTTTAGGGGGGGGTGATGACAGCATCTATTTCCTTGCAGTTTATATGTCTATTTAAATTCCTCACCCGGTTTTAATTTAATTTTGGTATATGGTATCTAACTAAAAAAAGTCCATTTCTTTTATATTTTCCATTTTTGTGGAGTACAGGTTTTTGTGATATGACCTAATGATTCTCTGAATTTCCTCGGTGTCTGCTATTATGTCCCCCTTTTTATTTCTGATTTTGTTTATTTGTATGTTCTCTCTCTCTCTGCCTTTTGAGCAGTTTGGATAAGGGTTTGTCTGTCTTGTTGATTTTCTCAAAGAACCAGCTTTTTGTTTTATTGATTCTTTGTGTTGTTTTCTTTGTTTCTGTTTTGTTGATTTCAGCCTTGAATTTGATTATTTCCTGTCTACTCCTCCTCCTGAGTGAGTCTGCTTCTTTTTGTTCTAGAGCTTTCAGCTGTTCTGTTAAGTCACTAATATGAGCTTTCTCCATTTTCTTTGTATGGGCACTTAATGCTATGAACTTTCCTCTTAGCAATGCTTTCATAGCGTTCCATAGGTTTGGATACATTGGGTCTTCATTTTTGTGGAATTCAAGGAAATTGTTAATTTATTTCTTTGTTTCTTCTTTGACATAGGGGTGGTTCAATAGTTCACTGTTCAATTTCCATGAGTTTGTAGGCTTTCTGAGAGTAGCATTGTTGTTAAATTCTAATTTTAATCCATGGTGATCTGATAAGACACAGGGGGTTACTCCAAGTTTTTTGTATCTGTAGAGGTTTGTTACTGAGTATATGATCAATTTAGAGAAGGTTCCATGAGGTGCTGAGAAGAAGATATATTCGTTTGTGTTTGGGTGGAATGTTCTATAGATGTTGTTAAGAAAAATAAGAAAAGGGCATCTCCACTGGCGCAAAAAATCCAAGTAGGTCAAATCAAACCAAATACAAATGCCCATTGTTTTATTAAGTAAGATAAATAAGATGCTCTCGGGTGGCCAAGTGCATGGCGGGGAGACAGGACATCAGGGAGCCCATGCAAACCCAGAACCATATGTTTCTCCTCTGAAAGCCCACTTAAATACCCTGTGGGAGTGGTCCTGACCAACCCCAACTCCCAGGGAAGGGTCAGGATCTTGCATGCTAGGATTTGGAGTCCAGAGCAATGTAACTCCCAGGCCAGGGGGGCTGGGATGGATGGCAGGGACTGGGGGCTATGCTGCAGAATTAAAAGATATGTTAACTCCATTTGATTCACTACATCTTGTAACATGAGGGCCTGCTCGTTGGGGTTTCTGTCCCGCCCGGTATCCCACAGCCAGCAAGCCTCCAAGAAAATCACACACAGGTCTGCATTAGGTTATAAACTGATTGACCCATTAGCTCAGTCTTCTTATTAGCTCTTGTAGCTTATATTAACCCATTATTCTTGGTAACTTTCACAGCAGGGTAGGTCACATGATTCTTCTTCGGTGGTCTTGGGTGGACTGTGAAGGGAGCTTTCTGCTTCCCAGAATATTCCTGTTCTCATCACCCCATGCCTCTACTTCCTGTCTGGTTGACCTGCCTATACTTCCTGCCTGGAAAATCAGCATTTATTTAAAATAAACAGATTGACAGAATACAGATAATTCTCCTGCACCAACATCTGTTAGTTCTCTTATTTCTTTGTTAGTTTCTGTCTGGTTGATCTATCCATTGGCAAGAGTGGAATGTTGAAGTCTCTTACTATGAATGTGTGGTTTGATGTGTGATTGAAGTTTTAATAATGTTTCTTTTACATATGTGGGTGCTCTTGTATTAGGGGCATAGATGTTCAGGATTGAGACTACACCTTGATGGATTGTTCCTTTCATGAGTATAAAGTGTCCTTCTCCATCACTTCTGATTGATGTTAGTTTGAAACCTATTGTTTTAGATATGAGGATAACTACACCTGCTTGTTTCTTAGGTCCATTTTATTGGAAAACCTTTTCCCAACTCTTTACTCTGAGGTAATGGCTGTCTTTAAGGTTGATATGTGTTTCTTGTATACAGCAGAAGGTTAGATCCTCTTCTCTTAGCCTGTGTCTTTTTATAGGTCAATTGAGTCCATTGATATTAAGCGATATTCATAACCAGTGGTTGTTAATTCTGGTTATTTTTTGGCAGTAGTGTTTCTGTGTTTCCCTTCTTTTGGTTATTCTGGTGGGTATTATCAGTTGCTTGTGTTTTTGTGGCTATAGTTATCTTCTTTGGGTTGAGGTTTTCCTTCTACTACTATCTGTAGGGCTGGGTTTGTGGATACATATTGTTTAAATCTGTTTTGTCATGGAATATTTTGTTTTCTCCATCGATCATGATTGAAAGCTTTGCTGGGTATAGTAGTCTGGGCTTGCATACATGATCTCTTGTATCTGCAGCACATCTATCCAGGACCTTGTGGCTTTCATGGTTTCCATTGAGANATTAGCTCAGTCTTCTTATTAGCTCTTGTAGCTTATATTAACCCATTATTCTTGGTAACTTTCACAGCAGGGTAGGTCACATGATTCTTCTTCGGTGGTCTTGGGTGGACTGTGAAGGGAGCTTTCTGCTTCCCAGAATATTCCTGTTCTCATCACCCCATGCCTCTACTTCCTGTCTGGTTGACCTGCCTATACTTCCTGCCTGGAAAATCAGCATTTATTTAAAATAAACAGATTGACAGAATACAGATAATTCTCCTGCACCAACATCTGTTAGTTCTCTTATTTCTTTGTTAGTTTCTGTCTGGTTGATCTATCCATTGGCAAGAGTGGAATGTTGAAGTCTCTTACTATGAATGTGTGGTTTGATGTGTGATTGAAGTTTTAATAATGTTTCTTTTACATATGTGGGTGCTCTTGTATTAGGGGCATAGATGTTCAGGATTGAGACTACACCTTGATGGATTGTTCCTTTCATGAGTATAAAGTGTCCTTCTCCATCACTTCTGATTGATGTTAGTTTGAAACCTATTGTTTTAGATATGAGGATAACTACACCTGCTTGTTTCTTAGGTCCATTTTATTGGAAAACCTTTTCCCAACTCTTTACTCTGAGGTAATGGCTGTCTTTAAGGTTGATATGTGTTTCTTGTATACAGCAGAAGGTTAGATCCTCTTCTCTTAGCCTGTGTCTTTTTATAGGTCAATTGAGTCCATTGATATTAAGCGATATTCATAACCAGTGGTTGTTAATTCTGGTTATTTTTTGGCAGTAGTGTTTCTGTGTTTCCCTTCTTTTGGTTATTCTGGTGGGTATTATCAGTTGCTTGTGTTTTTGTGGCTATAGTTATCTTCTTTGGGTTGAGGTTTTCCTTCTACTACTATCTGTAGGGCTGGGTTTGTGGATACATATTGTTTAAATCTGTTTTGTCATGGAATATTTTGTTTTCTCCATCGATCATGATTGAAAGCTTTGCTGGGTATAGTAGTCTGGGCTTGCATACATGATCTCTTGTATCTGCAGCACATCTATCCAGGACCTTGTGGCTTTCATGGTTTCCATTGAGAGGTCGGGAGTAATTCTAATAGGTTTACTTTTATATGTTACTTGAACTTTTTCCTTTGCAGCTCTTAATATTCTTTCTTTATTCTGTATGTTTTGTGTTTAGATTATTAGATGACAAGGGAATGCTTTTTAGATAATATATAATATTTATAGTAACTTTAACGAAACAAGTGAAAGACTTGTATGATAAAAAATATCAAGTATCTGAAAATTGAGAAGATTATCAGAAGATTGAAAGATAGAAGATAAATAGAAAATGGCCATTTTCCTAAAAATAATCTATGTGTTCACTGCAATCCCCAAATTCCAAAACAATTCTTTACATACCTTGAAAGGATAATTCTCAACTTCATATAGAAAAACAAAACCCCAGGATAGTTTAAACAATACTGAACAATTTAAAAGAAATCATTTGGAGGCCCCCACCATTACAGATTTCAAGGTATGCTACAGTTCTATAGTAATAAAAGCCTAATGTTATTGACATTAAAACAGACAAATTGATCAATTGAATCAAACTAAAGAGCAGACATTAATCCACACATCTATGGACACCTGCACTTTGATAAATAACCTAGAAATACACTCTTGCAAAAAGACAAGATCTTCAACAAATGGTGCTTGTCTAAATGGATCTCTGCATGTATAAGAATGGAAATAGATACAAATTTATCACTATGCATAAAACTCAACTTCAAGTAGAAATTAATTTAGATATACTGAACCTGATAGAAGAGAAAGTATTGAATAACCTTGAATATATTGGCAGATAAGATAAATTTCTGAATAGAACACCAAGAGTAAAAACATTAAGTCTAAGAATTAATGGAACTTGATAAAATTAAAAAGCTCCTGTAGACAAAAGGCAGTAACAATTGGACAAAGCAGCAGACTACAAAGTGAGAAGTATGTTTGATAGCCCTATATCCTATAGAGGACTAATATCCAAAGTATATAAAGAACTCAAGAAATTAAATATCAAAAATTCAAATAATACTATTAAAAATGCATTGGCACAAGAGACCACTTCCTAAATATAACCCCTGCAGCACAGCCACTGAGAGAAACAATTAGTAAATGGGACCTCCTGAAAGTGAAAAGCTTCTGTAAAGCAAAGGACATGGTCAAAAAGACAAAATGACAGCCTACAGAATGGGAAAAAACCTTCACTAACCCCACCTCAGACAGAGGTCTGATCTCTAAAATATACAAAGAACTCAAGAAATTGGTCATCAAAAGAACACATAATCCAATAAAAGAAAATGGACTACAGACTTAAACAGAGAACTCTCAAGAGAGGAATCTAAAATGGCTGAAAGATTCATAAGGAAATGTTCAACAGTCTTAGTCATCAGAGAAATGCAAATCAAAACAACTCTGAGATTCCATCTTACACNCAAAGAACTCAAGAAATTGGTCATCAAAAGAACACATAATCCAATAAAAGAAAATGGACTACAGACTTAAACAGAGAACTCTCAAGAGAGGAATCTAAAATGGCTGAAAGATTCATAAGGAAATGTTCAACAGTCTTAGTCATCAGAGAAATGCAAATCAAAACAACTCTGAGATTCCATCTTACACCTGTAAGAATGGCCAAGATCAAAAACACTGATGACAGCTTATGCTGGAGCAATTGTGGGGAAAATGGAACACTTCTGTATTGCTGGTGGGAATGCAAGCTGGTATAGCCCCTTTGAATGTCTGTGTGGCAATTTCTCTGAAAATTAGGAAACAACCTTCCTCAAGACCCAGTATACCACTTTTGAGTATATATTCAAAGGATGCTAAATCATGGCACAAGGACATGTGTTCAACTATGTTCATAGCAGCCTTGTTTGTCATAGACAAAACCTGGAAACAACCTAAATGCCCCTCGACTGAAGAATGGATAAGGAAAATGTGGTACATTTACACAATGGAGTACTACGCAGCAGAAAAAAATAATGACATTTTAAATTAACGTCCTTTTACCTACCTCGATCTTTTGTAATAAAACTCACTACATTGCCAGTCACAGAAAGACAATTATCACAATGACTCACTGATAGGTTATTTTTAAACATAAAGCAAAGAAAACAAGCCTAAAATCCACAATCCCAGAGAACTTAGACAACAATGAGGACACTAAAGGTCTTCTGAGTAAATTGGGAGCATGGGGACCTTGGGGGAGTATTGAAAGGGGGAGGAGAGAGGCCGGGCAGGGAACAGAGAACAATATGGAGCTCAATAAAAGTCAACAAATAAGTAAAAAAAGGGGGGGCAGATCTAAACAGAGAATTGTCAATTCTTTGCCATGAGAGAAATGTGAATCAAAATAACTTCGAGATTCCATCTTACACCTGTAAGAATGACTGAGATCAATGACATTAGTGCGAACTCATACTGGAAAGGGTGTGGAGCATTGGGAACACTGCTCCATTGCTTTGGGGAATGTAAACTATGGAAATCAATATGGTAGTTTCCTCAATACCACCCATACCACCCCTGGATATACATCCAAAGGTCATTCCACTCTACCACAAGGGTACTTGCTCAACCATGTTCATTGTGGCTTTATTCATAATAATAAGAAATTGGAAAAAAAACTAGATGTTAGCAACAGAAAAATAGATAAAGAAATTATAGCACATTTGCGCAGTGGTAGTATTACTACAAATCATGAAATTCATAGGCAAATGGAATTAGAAAAAATCATTCTACTGAAGTAACCAAAACCCAGAAAGACAAATATGTTATGTGTGTGTACTTATAAGGGAATATTAGGCATTTAGCAATTGATAACTAAGTTATAATTTGTAGACCAAGAGAGGCTAGGTATAGAGGAGATAAAGGAGACTTCTGGGGTGCACAGTGATCTCCCTGTAGTGGGGAAACAGAATAGATTTTATGGGCAGACTGTGATTGGGTGGAGTGGGGTAAAGGATGAGGTGGGCAGGGAGATAGGGTAGAGGGAGAGAGTGTTAGGAAAGACAGATGGAATAGAGGTTATTTGAAGGTACTGAGGAATCCTAGTGTAATGGAAACTTCCTGGAATATATGAAGTTGATCCTGAAGAGGACTCCTAGAATGGAGAATACAGTGTTTCATCTGGTTTTCTCCTATAATCAGGCAAGTCTTCAAGTGGGACTAGGCAACATTTAATTTAGTTCTTAGTCTAGAAGATGCCATGGAAATCCTCAAACAACCCTGGCTGTTATTAAGACAAAGGTTGTTCTCTATAAACTGACACAGTGCCAAATTGCTGAGGACAATACCACATTACTCACAGAATACGGAAAAGTTGACCATATAGTGAAATCGGCCTTCACTCTTCACTCCTATTTTCTAGTCTCTTTGCTGCAGGCTACCAAAAAAAAAAAGAAAGAAAGAAACTTGGACACTAATTTAGCTACAACTTTTCCTACCTACAAAAGATTCTTGGGCAATGGTGGCACAGACCTCGGATTAGTCAACCATTGTCTGACTTGGCGTAAAGCCCACTCCATGAGAAGAAATTCATTGTGGATACTTCTTGAGCACCAGAGACATAGGGTAAATCCAAACACTGCTGGTCTAGAAAAAAATCAGTAAATGATTCCTAGTGATATTCTGTTATACTCATAGATCATCATCAGGGAGGATTCCTCTGGGAGCTGATGGAAACAGATGCAGAGACCCACAGCCAGACTTTATACTGAGTCTAAATTAGAATTTTTCATCAAATTCCTCCAATTAGAGCTCAGAAGATCCTGTGAACAGAAGCAGAAATATTAAGAGCCAGAGGTGATTGGAGGACACCAGAAGAATAAGGTCCTCTGAGTCAAGTAAATAAAATGATTGTGTGCTCATAGGGACTGAAACAGCAAGCACATTTCCTGCACACATCGTTATCAGGTCCTCTGCATACATATTAGAGCTATTAGCTTAGTATTTTGATGGCAATCATGATTGTGAGAATGAGTTTGCCTCTGACCCTTGTACTGCTCTTGAACCTCTTTGTCCTGTTGGGTTGCTGTGACCAACTTTGAGATATTAGTTTTGCCCCATCTTATTATATTTCATCTTGTCATGTGTGCTGTCCTTTAGAATTCTGCTCTTTTCTAATCAGAGACAGAAATGGAATGAATATAGCAGGATAGTAGGAGAGAGGGTGGGAACAGAGGGAAGGGGAACTATAAACAGAATATATTACATGGGAGATTAATTATTTTAAATAAAATATGATAAATTAACTTATGCTTATTTTTTGCTGATCCCTTTCTTTGCTTTTACTACTGACTACAAATGGGGAAGCATTCTAATCTAGCTGCTCCATTCAAAGCACAGTCATGTATTCCCAAGTCTAACATAACAAGAATACCTAAGCAATTGCTTCCCATGTGCAGCTCAGAACATTGGTATCACTCTTAAATAAGAGTGCAAAAGACACCTGCTAAGCCTGCCTTTGGCTCTAGCTGTGGAGAGATCACCAGTTAGTACACCTAATGTTAGGGTTTCAAATTGTTCAGATCTACTGGACCCTCTCCAGTTAAGATGTGCTGCACAGTGGTTCAAGTTCCTTTCCTGAAGAAAAGCATGAAACTGCATGAGATTATGCACCATAAATCTCAGTATTCCAAGTTCCCTTTCTGAAATGCACAAGTTTTCTTAGAAAGTTGTGGTGCCAGGTCAACAACAGGCCCTTAAGTACATGTTTAATTGTTCCATATATTCTGTTGGAATCTCATTTCGCTAAAGTATGTTTATTGCAAAAAATAGGGTAGATGGATAATTGCAGGAATATCACAGCGAGTAAAGCACTGGCTGCTCTTCTAGAGTACCTGAGTTAATTTTCCTGCGCCCACAAAGTAGTCTACAACCCTCCACTTCAACTGAAACACTCTTTTGACCTAATTTAGATGTACAAGTACTATACATATATACAAACATGTAGGCAAAATAGTCATAGACGTAAAATTCAACATTAAGAAATAGAATATCCACATATGTATGCAATATATTATATATAGTGTATGTGCATGCACATGTAGGTGTGAGCTGCAAAGAACTGAATCTAATTACTCACACTCAAGGCAGGTGCTCTTTCACTGAACTATATACCCAGTGTCATAATCTTTATTCTACTTTCCTTGGTCTACATTGATCCAAAATTCCTCCATAAATACTCAAAACTACATATAATAGCTCAATAATGTAGCATAATTAATAACCCCCCAAAACAGATAAACCTGAAGACCAGAAAGCAAAGCAGTCATCCCCTGGCTTTACCTCAATCTGATTCAAAAAATGGTGATACTGCCTCCTAGAAGCATCAGAATGAGACTGAGGTAGAGGAAAGAGCCAAAGAAAGGCTGCTTTGATTTCCTGGTGTTCAGGTTGAACTTCAAAATCTGTCTCTGGGTTTTTATTAACTGTGCTTCACAATATTGGTAAATATGTAAAGAACCATGTACAGTTTGGCGTATATCACCAAACCAACATATCATAATGACAAAGCTGAGATTCAAGGATTAAAGAAATATCTGGAAATAATTTTACTTATAGAGCTTTTATATTATAGATAGCAAACACAAAGGTTATAGTTCTTTAAATTATGTTTCGCTGAGATTTAGAACCATTAAAAGTCTGCAAATCTTATCTGAGTTAATAGGAACTTCTCTGTAGAATTAGCTTGTGCAGCCAACAAATCTGAAAGGTGACAATTATGCAAAAATATAGAACAGTGATGCTTACATAAACAAGTACCTACTGTGACCAAATTTGTTGTTTATTATTTTTGATGTCTCAGAGGCAATGAACCTGCAACATTTAGTCTTATGAGGTTAACCTTTTCATGACTTCCTTCTCATAGATGTACCCACGGCCTTCTCTGATAGTCACTTGGGAACTGCCTGTGCCCCAGAGATATTCTCAATTGTAACTAAAATCCTCAAACATACAAGAGCATGTATTTTCACACTTACAGTAAAATACTTCAGACATGGAATTCTCCAGATCTCACCAGCTAAAACAGTGTGCCAGGTAGAACAGTGAATCCACAGCCAATGGTGAGTTATAATTTGAGCTCCACTGGATCACAGTTCACAAAACGCTTCAGAAGTCCAAGCTGAGTGACATAAGGGTCTCTTCTGCACATTGCTAGAATCCATCCCAGTGGGCACTGCTCAGTGACATGTGCGCATTAGGGACAAGATGAACAAAGAAGACAGAGAAGGCTTTTGTAAGGGCCTCTGGTGACTGTAGGGAGCACTTCTATAGTACATATTTGTAAGGGCCTGGCTGTCAATGACATCATTAAGCACATGTTTAGATGTTTTCAAAGACAAGACTGTATGATAATGGATTCCATGTGTTTCCTTCCATGCCCACATACGAGTATGGAAGGACTGAATTCTTTTTGTTAAAAAAAATGAATTCAGAAGACACAGAGGTTTTTTACATATTTTTATGAAGAGAAAGAGGAAAGAGCTAGACTTTTAAACTAAATAAACATAGAGGCTTGCACATGGAAATTCTACTAAATACTCTCTGGAACCATATAAGATTTTAGTGAAGGAACTGAAATCTTTAAAGGGATAAAATCCAAATTTGGCAATATCTACACATCTTTCCAGAGAGCAGTCAAATACTATGTAAAAGAACATGAAATTGCTGACATTTATTACAGGATAATGCTATATATTCACTAGAAATAACCCTGAAAAATGTTTTATTGCAAGTATGGTGAATTCAGTGTTCCAGAACTACAACTGCTTAGAATATCCTTGAATAAAATCAGTAGTGTTGAAAAGGCAGTTGCATTGTTTACGCATGTTCGACAGAATCATTGCAACCCAGAGTAATCTCTATGCTTTTGATAGTCAGGCAATATTCAAATGACCTGTAGCTAACTGATTTAGGCTTCATAGTGGTATTCTCAGATGGAAACTTTAACACCAATACTCTTTCAATCTTCAGATATGTTTTAAATACCTGGTTCAGTTCGTAAACAGTCTATTGCACACTAGCACTCACGCACACACCCACAATTCTCGCCACATATCACAGAGACATGCTCAATAGTATAGCCACTTGGTAATGTGATGCCACTTGGTAATGCACACTTTGGTATATTGTCCATGCAATTAGTTAAAATTATTTTTCTTCCATACTGTGCATTGAGAAAGTGATGCTTTAATTGTACTTATTTTGACTCACTTCTAAAATATACTTTCACCTAGTAATAATAAAATCTTAATACACAAAATAAAACAATTTGTTCAGTCAGATCAGAAACCCGGAACAGAGTGTTCCTGCTTCCTTGATCAGTGCTTCTATCAGAAGAGGCATAGAAGGCAACCCATCTTCACAAAAGAGCATGCAGGGCATTGTTTCAGAGTTAGTATGGAGGAAACAATACTTCTGTGTTTTAGATGAATTGTTATATGGTATTCTAGGATTCGGTTCTAAATTGAGGGCAGGACTACAGTAAGTTGATATAAAGAAACACTGTGGTCAGATAGTATGTTCTTATTGAGCTGAATTCTTTAACACTTGGTAGCATAGTTAGGAGGCAGTTGACATGTTCATCTAGACCATATTAACATCTGTTGGCACAGTCCCTGGGAAAATAAAAGTCAGTTTCTGGAACTAGGTAATTATATGTGACAATGTAGCAAACATGACAGTTTGAGTAATTGTCTTAGAAAATCTTTTTCATAGTGTTTAGCTAAAATATATAATCTAACTGTACTTGGGAGATTCTATATTTTGTAGGAAAGGAATTTCCAACTGAGATAAAATATTTCATGACTTAAATTACCTAAAAATGATCAAAGTTATATACACAAAATATATCCCATCTGAATCAACAGAAGGTGCAGGGCTCTATTTCCAGTGAACTATTCCTATGTTCATACACACTAGAAATGTATGGCACTCCACAATTTTGTCCCCTCTGCTCATTTGTATTCCATTCCCAGAGCTGGAATGAAATATTGTTTCATGATTTTTTTTATCCATTCTGCCACAGAAATTGTCCAATGGTTTCTGCTCCTGGTACCAGTAATTCTTTGGTAACAAGAAATCTCAATGCCACTGGCAAAGTGAGGGATCTAGAGTTGTTTTGTCATTTGTAGAATTATTTTGCTTAAATTGTATGTTTGGATTTACAAATATTAACACCAGTAGTTCACAACAAAGAATATCTGTAAAAATGTATGTTTATATGCATAATCAGTTATTTACTTTGGAATATTATGGAGCTGTGTTAAATTGGACATAACTGAACAATGTTGTAATGACATATTTTACCTGACATACACTGATAAACATAGATAGAATTTTGCATATAAAATCGGTAACAGTTGATTTGGAAATACTTAAGCTTTAAGTTATGGCTTCTGTAATCTACTCTTCAAGGCAACAGGGAATTGCTTGACAAGCAGCAGGACTAGCCAACCTCCAGTGGAGAAATAATGAAAAGAGACAAAGACACTCACAGATTTTTACAAGTAAGAATTGTGTAAGACTAAATTCCAATAGAACACACTGGAAGTATTTTCTTATTTTCTTGAACTGAGTAATTAAAATAAAGTCGTATATTTTCTCATGCACAACAGAAAACATGCCTTTTAAAATATGAATTTGCATTGTTAACTCTAATTAATTGCATCATCATGAATTAAATGAAATAAATTTTAATATTATATGCCAGTAGCCTATGGCAGCAGTAAAGGTCTATTTGAATTTAGTGGACTAAAGAACTAGGTAACTACATGTAATTAGTAACTGCCTGTTGATTGTTGATGCATTTGGGGTCCTACTTTTAGCCAGTGGCTTTTCACTGTCCTGTCTGGTACCCCTGGTCCAGTTCCTCTTTCTCCCTCAGGTATCTGAAGCCCCTTATAAAATAATCATTTAGAGGCTTAATATTAATTATCATTGCGTGGTGAGTGGCTCAGGCTTATTACTGCTAGTTCTTACACATAAATGACCCCATTTCTAATAATCTGTGTATTACCATGTGGCTTAGTGGTGTTACCTTTTCTCTATTACATCTTGCTGCATTGGCAACGTGTTGACATCTCTCCTGACCCTGCTCTTGTTCAGCTGTATTTCTGCTTAGATTTCCCACCTAGCTATATTCTGCTCTGCCATAGGCCACAATAGCTTTATTTGTCAGCAGATAAAAACAACACATATTCACAATGAACAGAAGGATATCCTATATCAGCTACTCGGTAAACATTTCATGAATATAATAGTAGAATTGATATAACTATTCAATTTAAGGGCTGCAGTTATTTGTGGCATCAGATTTCTTCCCTAGCTTTAATCATTATTCATAATTTGCAGAATAATCAATAATATTATTGTAAAATTATTCTAAAGTTACTCCATTTTAAATGCTTATCGCCAAGAAAATAGATGATGATAAGCGTTGATGAGGTTGCTGGTGTGAAGGAAAACTAGTTTGACAAATATGGATATCAATGTGGAGATTCTTCAACATAATAAAATGGAACTGCTCTATATGACCACACCACAGCACTCCTGGATATACAACTCAAGTGCTCTGAGCCAATGTATCTTACGGATACTTGCACCTTCATGCTTTTTGAGCACTGTTTGCAAGAACCAGGAAATGTAACCAGGTCTAGACATCTAGTTAGCAAGTGAGGGAATAAAGAATATGTGGTAAAAATACATAATGGACTTTATTAAACTCTTAAGAAAAATAAAATTACCATTTTAAAGAAAGTCTATGAGTGTTCTGATCAGCAACTCTGTTAATCTGAGCTTAATCCCCAGAAATAATGTAAAGAACAGAGAAAAAATACTACAGAAGAGTGTCATCTGGTATTAACATATCTGCCATTGTCTACATGCCCATAATCCCCTTCCCTCTTCACACACTCACATACACACACATACACACACTCGCACACACGCACACACACACTCTCTCTCACACACAAACACACTCTCTCACACACACATACACACACTCACACACACATGCACACACACACTCACTACAGAAATATTTAGTTAAAATATTTCTGCAAGTAATTACTTCTGAATCTCTGGCTAATTCTCTTAGGGAGTAGTACTTCAAGATGTAGCTGCACAAACGAATAACTAATTGTGACATAAAATAGCATGCATCTTTCAGTATCATTAGATGTATACTGATTGATGAATATCCTATTTAAATACATGTTTACTAGGTAGGCAAAAATGCTGCTTAGATACATATGTGATAATTTAATCTTATTGATAACCTATACTATTAATGATTTTAATATTTACATTACTAAAATGTGTTGACTGAACACTAAACATTGGGAGGATATATTCTGTCCAAGTTATCTAAGAGTGACACATAAGAATCATAAATTTATATGCAGCCATGCCGAGTTATTAATGTCATCCAAGCAAGACTGGAACACAAGCAAGATGATGTCAAGAGAATTTGTGAAAACTAATGAAATTCCTTTAATAGCAAGGTCACACACTGACCAATATTTACATTAACAATGGACCACGTCTATAATGGACTTCCCATTCTATATATCCAAGCAGAAAAGTACTTATCAACAAGTAAAAGCACAATATAGAAGAGGAATATAAACCAAGGAAGGAATATAAGAACCTCCCAATAAAATTCAGTAAAGTGATTGCCACATAAAATAATCACTACAATAGCTATTCCCAAAATTTCCAAACACAGGCTACAATGGAGTGATATGCACTATAATACTTAAATGAACATGAGAAATTAAATATTCATTTCAAGGTTATGATGAGAAAAGTTAGGAAGCAAGGTACTTTTCCTGAAACTGAAGACAAGTTTGATATCTTTGCCAAGTTATTTACATGAAGAAGGATTTTATCTTGTTTTATTCTTTCCATATTTCCTGACATTGAGATAATACGTAAATGTTTTAAAATATTATTTACAAGTCTAGAGAGAGAGCTAAGCAGTTGAAACAAGTTCATTCCAAGAATGCAAATCAGGTGGCTGCCAACCTCCTGTAGTACCTGCTACAGGAAGACCCTATACCTTTAGACTAGTTTGGGAACCAGCGCAACTATGCACTTACCCATGTGCAGACACGTTAGCATCACCTAATTGGAAACAAAATAAAATATTCAAACAAACAAATATAATAAACTTATAGCGAGCTCTCCTGTAAGAGCACAGTCCTGTAACCTAGAATCTATAGCATCTAAACGTTAGGTTCTAAAGATTTGCCTACAGAGTTTTTTTTTTTTTGCCTTCTGAATTTGTTCATGTAGCTGAAGGCTATACATTCTTATACATCATTTACATTCAGATTGCTTCTCCCCAGTATTTCACTCATGTCTTAGAAGAGCACAGCAACATGTAATCACATTGCTGCTCTATTAAATTCTGTAGAAGTTTGTTTGAAAATTTGTTTCCACACTATCAGGCATTTGAATATTTGCTCCCTATTTGGAGGTTGTATTTCAGATGATTTTAGAAATGCTGACAGTGTAGAAAATATTTCACTGTGGGTGTGGTTTGAGAGTTTAAATCATCATGTATTTCCATTTCGTACTCTCAACTTCCCGTTTCAGCTGCCATGGATGATACTTGAGGCCATGCCTTTTGGTTATGATGAACTCCTACAGCTTTGGAACCAAAAGTCAAAAGAAACTCTTCATTTGGTTGCCATAAGCATTGTGTTTTATCACAGAGGCAGAAAAGGTGCTATAGTTTTTCTGATGAATGAGATATTTATAATATAAGATATTTTTCACAATTAAAAGATTTAGCTTATTGCTTAAAATCTTAGGAATCTGCTCCATATGAACTTAAAGATATTGAAGGATTGAATAGATTGTTCATATAATCTGATTTATTTTTCCTTCCAAAATAAATAGCCCTATGGAAGGGAAGGGAAGTGTGTGGCTAAGGAACTTACCATATCCTTCATAGTCATAGATTTCCTTTTGTATAAGATCTTTTATTTCTCTAAGACTTTTGTGAAATCTAATGTTTTTCCCAATTTGATTACAAACTAGGGGTTTTACTACTATATGAATACTTTAATTTGCTTGAACGCAAGTTTTAAATGTAAAGGATTTACCACATTGTTAACATTCATTGAGTTTTATCCAGCATGACTTCTTTCATGACATCAAAGAAGATAGTGGTGTGCAATGGTTTTACCACATTAATTGTGTTCATAGGGTTTCTTTCCAGGAAGATCTTTATTATGCCTTTGAAGATGACTGGCACGTGCAAATACTTTACTATATTGACTACATTGATAAATGTTTTCTTCTCTATGAAATCTTTCATACAATTGAGTTCTTAATGTTAACCAAATGAAAGCAGATACCAAGAAATAGTGAAAATTTTCCCTTATGTGTTATCTTTGGATTNCATATAGTACAATTTGATTTATATGTATGTTTATATCCAAGTACCTTCTTATTTTAGATACTATATATTTGTAGTATATTTCATAATCATGCTTTTTAGTGCCAATGGGATTTTTGCTTTTTACTCAAGATAAGTGTTTTTTTTAAATCTTTGTTTGGTGTTCCATCTTAATTTTTAATAATTTTTATTCATACTCTGTGGAAAATATCACTATATGAACCAGCAATCAGGTTTTAGAAGCATATCCAAGTGAAAGAGATTCAGTAGTCAAAAATGGCTTTTGTTTTATTGTGTTCACAGTGTGAAATCTAATGAGGTGTATATCAAAGATGATACTTTTCTAAAACTAACATTTATTTCAATGCATCAATATGATGACATTATAGCTTACTTCAATTATCATAATTTTGAAATATCACAACAATTTAAATGTAAGTAAAATAAGAGATTTTTTGTTAGGACACTGAGCTGTAAAGAAGACATTTTGATTAAAATCAAAGAAATAGAGGTATTTAGTTTTATCAATTTACTTTGGGTAAAAATTTTAAGACATATTTGATGCTATGAAAGATGGTTTTATTTGAACATTAAGTGTGCTAAACTTCTCAATTCCTGATCTTTTGATTAATGTTTACACATTGTATAGCACATTTGAAAGAGAGAGAGAGAGAGAGAGAGAGAGAGAGAGAAGCAAAAAGATAGAGACATGAAGTTGGGAGGTTAAGTTGTGTTTGACAGGAGCATTGAAGGGAGGAGAATGGTGACTGAGAGCTCAAATTACATTATTCAGATGTATGAATATTCAAACAGAAAAATTAATAAGTAAAACAGATCTTCAGTTTGTAGTCATAAAATAATATGGAAGAATTTGAAGATTTCAGTTAAAACATGTATATAGTTTTCCTATAAGTGTTTCCTGTGAAGAAATGAGGCCTCTGTTGTGTATGTACACGATTNAAAAAAAAAACAAGATCTCCTGAGTAAATTGGGAGCATGGGGACCATGGGAGAGAGTCAAACAGGAGGAGAGAGGCAGGGAGGTGAGCAGAGAAAAATGTGGAGCTCAATAAAAATCAATTAAAAATCAAAAGAAGTACTCTGTGGTATCTATGTGAGCGTGTTCTAAATCTAAATGCTGTTCAGCTTGACTTTTCCTCCTTCTATTGAAAGTAAAGTCAATGCCAACATGAAGGCACTTGTATCAACACATCTTTTGATCTCTAGGACTATTCTATAGTCACCTATGGTAGGAGGAGCCTGGCCGCTTGTTTTTCCCACCTGCCTGGCTAGCTTAGCCTTGAAATAATCACACAGAAACTGTATTAATTAAATCACTGCTTGGCCGATTCATTCTAATTTCTTATTGGCTAACTCTTGCATCTTAGTTTAACCCATTTCTAGTAATTTGAGTTTTGCCAAGAGGTTGTGGCTTACCAGGTAAAATTCCCAGTGTCTGTCTTCTGTGGCTCCATGGCCTCTGTCTCTGACTCTGCCTTCTTGTTCACACCATTATGTCTTGTCCTCTCTGCCTACCTAATTTCTGCCCTATCAACAGGACAAGGAAGTTTCTTTATTCATTAATGGCAATCACTGCACACAGAGGGGACTCCCACATCGAACTATAGTGATAATGCATCATGGACAAGAAATACTTTATTGTTTTACAAAATCAGTTTGTATATGATCAACAATACACTAATGAAGCAAGCTACAGTGTTAAGGAATCTTTATACCAATTCACCACTCACATACATAAGGGATGAATGTTAGACACAGCTCTTGTTCCTAGAAAGATCATCAGCCTATACAGATTGGTTATCTTTAATCACACAGCCATATTTACTTACCTATGACCAGAAAAGGGTACTAAAATAGCAACATAAATGGTTTTCTCATCATGTCATGCATAGGATGGAGTCACAAGTATTCTTTAAAACTACATTTAAATGGAAATATAAATTGTTTAATATAGACCAAGAAATGTATGCAATGCATTGGAAACAATACCAAACACATCATGATTGACACACCACACACACATACAAGTAATCAAGACAGAATATGCATACCTGAATGTTCTGAGATATTATAAGAAAAAGTATTTTTATTCTTAAAAGTAGAAAATAAATCTCTTTACAATTCCAGTTTTATGTACTAAATGTCATAGTGACATAATTTTAAGATTCATGAAAAGGATTTAATCTGAGGAGATTACATTGATAATGCAATCCCTTTTATTCTATTTTTGTGAAGTAAATTTCATCCGAAATAAGTTCAACATAACCTTTACTTGAAGATGCAGTGATTACACTGTATGAAAATTTCCACAGAGAGAGTTGATGGCAGAGTAACTTGTGTGGCTGTGAAATCACTGATCAGTGTTTAGGATCCTCCACACCCTCGGATGATATTTGTGTTTCATTTTCCATGCAGCTGGTTGCTTATCCTTTCATTTCAATGAATATTACTTTTATTTTTTTGTGAAGCAAATCCTTTGCCAACCATTGGAAAGCAGCACTGATGAAGCCCTGAGACCCAGTGAGCACGTCTCTTCCCTGCAGCTGCCATCAAGCCCATGAGCACAACCTTTAGCATCTCATAGACTCTCTGGTATTACAGCCAGCCATTTCATCTGTGATTTTTAAGCAAGTTTAGGCCAAAATAAACAAGAGAACATATGAAAATAAACAGCTAATGTTTGATATGCATTCACTTAATAACAGAATGAAACAAAGCAGAAACAAAAAGTGTGAAATTCTCCCAGTTTACCAGAATCTCAAAGCAACAGCTTTAATTTTGTTTCCTGCATATGAGGAATATATCACATGATTGGTCATTAGAACTTGACTGTTTTCGTTTATAG
The DNA here is from genome assembly GCA_001685075.1 of Bramus lutescens. NCBI lineage: Eukaryota > Metazoa > Chordata > Mammalia > Rodentia > Cricetidae > Bramus > Bramus lutescens. The sequence continues at coordinate 29,067 of LOEQ01009147.1, forward strand.
TGAGTTATAGCCCGCACCATTATTTCATGCATTCATCAGCATAACCATGAACGTCTCCATTGTAAAGTGTCTCCTTAATTCATTTTGGAAGCACTGCTTTTTGCTGTTCACAAAGACTTCATCATATAAAATCCTGCCCAGCATCTTGCAGTGTATAAAAACAAGACTAATACTGATCATGAAATATTGACATGATGGGATCTGCATACCCAGCATGATCCAAGCTGGTCTTCATTGGAACTCATGTTTTCATGTAGAAAACACTACAATTTTGAAAGTGAATTTTCAGTTGTCTACCAACCTACAATAGTTGTACATTTTTGAGCTAAATGTGATAATTGATTCTCTCTATGCACATGAATATATACACATACACACAGATATAAATCCACACAGGTATATACATGCACACACACACACACACACTCATGCATACACACACACACACATACATACACACATAGAGAAAGAGATGTAATTAAGTCAGGGTAATAGTTGGAGTTCTTTTTGTTGTTAACATTAAATACTATGCTTCTAGACACGTTGATACATGTGATAAAATGGTTGTTAATGATATTTGCTTGCACTACTCTCATGCAAAACACAAATATTTTGTTTATATATATTCCTTTTTTGATCAAATATTTTTCTCTGTAGCCTGAGATAACCTGAAACTCCTTGTGTTTTAGCCCAGGCTGACTTACTATGTAAAGCTCCAGAGACCTATGACCTATGTATATTTTTCATCTGTCATGCTAACCAACTAAAGCTCTGTCTCTCCTCTCTCCCCACCTGCCCTTCTAATTCTTGATGGTCACAGTGTTAATGCTCTGCTATGACATCGACTTTTCTGTAGCAGTCTAAAACACCCTGTCAGGAAATAAAGTGAAACCATAAAGAAAGTTAAGAAAAGAAAAAGGACATATGATGTAAAAGTAAAACCTATTTTCTGGAGGAGAAGCTTCACATTTAGCCTTAAAAGAAAGGATTTTTCTTATCAGGATGAACTAATCATAAAACGTTCACTGTAGAATAAGTGTGTTTAGTACACATGGGAGAAAACTCAGTTGATCCTGTTTGTCTGGAGCACTTGGGGGTAAGGTACAAGGTAAAGCTGAATTGGCAGGAAATGGGTGGGAAAGCACTATAAATATTGTTTGATAGTTTGGACTGAATCCCACTTCAATGGGGAGTTGTGTTAAAGTTTCATTCAGCGCATGGAAAGTTAAGTTGATTTCTTTGTTTTACATTAAAGAGTGATACAATGTTAGGGTGAAGAAAATATTACAAATTAATCATGGACACAACTGGAGAAAGAAGTGAACAAAATGGAATACTAAAACTTTGAAAAACGTGATGACTCTTGAAAGGTTTTCAACATGATAGGGAAGGACAGCAAGTCTAGCACCAGATAGCATGCGGCCACATAAGGAAAACTCAAGAGGTTCTCTGGAAAGTGGAACGTGAAGCTTCAGAAGATGAAGAAGAACTTGACAGATGACTCACCACATGTAGGCCAGACTCAAAATGTATGCTGGCTGCTTGACAGGCTCTCATCCCCATTCTAAGCTTATTTTTCATCATAAATACATTTTTCACATAAAATTTACACAATGTTTCACAAAATTTCACGTAAGATGTAATTTTTACATATATAGATCTAACTGAAAGAATTTGACATTTGGTTAAATCAAAATATTTGAGCACAATATAATCATTCAGATAGTGAGATATCTGACAGTGATACTGACTTTGAAGTAACATGTATGGATAACCTGTATTTAGTGTGTGTACACACACTGTTGTGTGGGCATTTCCCCAAACTTGCATGCCATCTTCCTAAAAGGCAAGGCAGTATAAATGTTCTGATAACCTTGCACAATTATATTGCTGAGTAAGATTAGGATAAAGAACAATTCATAAACAAAATTCATTCTTCTCTGAGAAAAATTGTAGTCAACTCTTTTTTATGAGGGATGTCTAAATTCTGTTGTTCCTAAGGAGAGTCAACACTTACACTGATGCTTTCTTTTTCTACCTAATTATTGGGTAAATGTGGTTAAATGAGAAAATGTATTTCAAAATAAATACAAATTGTGGAGTCATATTCATAGTGAAAATATAAATCTTTTATCTAGAGAAATTCCCTCTCCAATACAGAAAGCCAGCCAATAATCTATTATATAATATAAATGAATCACTTCCTTTTAAAATGCAACTTAAGCTCTAGTGTATACTTTATGTAACTAAGTAGGAAAGAATTTAAATGAATGCCTCTAACTTAAAACATAATGGCATGATTTTATTAGTGTGTGTAGCATAAATATATAAAAATATAATGTATAGTATATAAACTATAATAAAACTTGGGTATTATTTTTAATAATCAGTTATATTTTATGTCATCTGTACTCAGAGATGCTACATTTAAAAACTATCTTTATACTTACAAGCCCCTAGCATGTTATTTCTTCTATATAATATATATTGCTGTTAATTATTATATTTGCATGAAAACAATTTTAGGATACAGTCCAATAAATGACAGGAACTCTTTATCTTCAAGGAGGTAAGAATGTTGCCTAGATCATTTGGAATACTCAAAGCCTGCCCACTCAGGCAAATAAACCTCAGGGGCTTCTCCCATCTCTAACTACTACATTATTCCCATTTTGGAATTCCTGCCCTCTCAGTTAAAACTCTTTAAAACTTCGCGTGGGTGAGTTCACTACTACATGCAATTCCAAAACTTGGAAAGTGTGATTAAGGAGAAATATCATGAGCTTGAAGACAGTAGATATGTATATTGAGTTTCAGCCTACCCTGAACTATACCATAAAATCTTATTTAAAAATGTTAAAAACAGCAACCAAAAAAGAAAAAAAAAAAAAAACCTCAAGACCAAAANNAAAAAACCTCAAGACCAAAACAAAACAGTTAGCAACAACAATAACCGAAGCCTGTCCTTTCTGCCCTGTGTGTGGCAGAGGTGTCATGACTGCTCTACAGTGTCCCCTGCTGCACCTCCAGAGGGGTCCCTGTGGATGATTGCTTCCAACTGTAGGTGGGAAAAGAGGCTGTGGGACAAAGAGTTCTGTTCTGTATGTTTTCAAATGACATGCAAGAGGAGAAATAACTGTACTAAGCGACACTTTGTTCCCAGTACTAGCCTGCTAATATTTGGAGGGCAAGAACCAAAGCCCATGCTGTAACAATCCCAGATGCCATTTCACACATTAAATCCGCTACTTAATATTGCCTGATCCTCAGGTGAGACTATTTTACAGTTTACTAAGGACATCATTTCTTTTCTGTTCTATTTCTTTTTTTATAGTCCCCATCCTTAACTTGGCTTGTTTCTTTTTTAATTTTTTTTATTTCTTTATTTATTAAAAATTACCACCTCCTCCCCTCCTCCCATTTCCCTCCCA
>LOEQ01009147.1:32691-55152 GCA_001685075.1 Bramus lutescens
ACCCTCTCCTCTGCTGCCCTCGGAACTAGTTGGAAACAGTACAAGGCATGAAAAATGAAATGGAGGTAATGAAGAAAACACAAACCGAGGGAAGGCTGGATACAGGACATCATTTCTAAACGTCATTTTCTCTCCAGAGACTTTGAGAAACAAAGGCATAAAATAAACATTTCATAGCAAACCTAACACAATGAAAGAGCCCAGAGGATGTGTGTTTTTTTCAGAGAGGAATGGACTGTTTTAACCAATAAGGTGAAATAATTAGGGAAAGCACATGTCTGACTCATTAAATGTCTGAAGTGTAAACCTGAAAACCCTGTTCAATTACTTTGAGTTATATACAGTAGTTGTTGTCAAATGCTAATTAAGTATGTCTACATATGCTTTACTGAGGCATCAGAAGTATTTATAATGTGGGAAAAGTTTCATGATTGAAAATTATTGATGAAAACTGTCTTTGATTTTGTAGTTATCCTTTTGCCATGTACAATACATTATTAGAAGCTGGTCCTAGGAATTTTCCCAACCACAATGGTTCCTGTCCTGTTTAGTTAAAGTTAAGGCAAAGACAGATGGTAGTGTAAGCAAAGCAGGCAAAGAGGACACAGACATTATTTCCAGTGCATTGCCCTTACTGAGGAGAAAGTGCACTAGAATCTAATCTGTGGAACCAACATTGACATTAGTATTCTATTCCAAAGCATGTACATTTTTGAGCAGTTCCTGGACATGATCATTTTAGACTGATAATTTGAGAAGAAAAAGCAATAAACATCTTTATTATTATTTGCTTTGTATGGCAGACCACATGTTTATAAGACTAGGTATTTTGGACAAGAATGCCACTGGGTGTTGGATCCCTAGAGGACAGGCCTTCGAACCCCCACTTGATCTGTTTTGCACTCTTGAGGTTGGTTGAAAACAGGAACAAAAACAGGAACAATCTGTTGTTTCCAGCAATGTTTCTAAGGATGTTTACCCCTAAGCCATTGAGTTAATTGATGAGCTTCCTGCTTTTGCTGGTTTGGCACCCCCTGCTGAGGGCTATATATACTTGTGAGAAAGTGGAATAAAGGGCTTGTCTGCAGAACCTGAAGTTGTGTTGTCTGTTAATCCCTGTGATGTCCCTCGCTCATCAGAAGAACGACAGGTGCCCTGCTGGCGCGGCAACTGGGTGTGTTCAGATTGTATCATAAAAAATTAGGTGAAAATAAGGAAAAGCACACTTTAAAGGTATAGTATGAAATCTGCCCCTACATGTGCCTGCCTTACTTATTAGCTAAGAGTGAGCCAGTGTCTGTGAATCTAGCTAGTCGGATTATATAATATATATAATATATAACCTTGGAGCCCAATGCGTATGATTTAAGACACTAAGCTGTGTAAGGGGATATTTTATTTTCAAGCGACTAAGACTTATTAAGAAAAGAATATTCATTCATGTGATTTTTGAGCATGACAGAATGTGTTAAGCTTGGCAAGAAATGCAAGCATTACCTTTTATGATAATATGTACAAAATAGGACATAGGGCAGCCATAGTAAATTTGCCTTTTTCTTATCAGATTCTGTTGGCCTTACCTGTTTTTAATGGTTGTCTTGCCTCTGTTTTATTATTTTCAAGTTTGTAAGATGGCTATTAGCAGAAGTATGGCCCTTAGCTCTCTTTTTCACATCTACTGTAAAACAAAAAGTTTCTTTTATAGTCTCAAGATATAAGCTAATTATTCATGTGTGACAAGCCATATGTGATATATGCCTACCCATAACCAGTGACATTAATCTTGGGGATATCCTCTGTTAGGTCCTGATTCAACTTATACTACCTGTACATAAATTATAGAGAAGCATGTTTATATAATAAAATGAAGAATGAATCTATTACTTTACATCACAGAAAACCTGTTTAAAATGGTATAAGTGAATGTAAACAGCTTTAATGGAACTTTCAAGGAGCTATACACTGTTAGTAACCACATTTGTTGTTTATCCAATACATGTGGGGAGCATGCAGAGAAACTATCAATATGATTATTCAAACATTATAGCCTTCAACCCACATAGTCAAGTAGGGAGGCCAAAAATATGGATCACACAGCTATAGTCTAGGTACTTATGTACAGACCCATACATTCAATTTGAGTTGCTTTCTTTAGTCTGGATATACTTACTGCAAAGACTTCAGTCTGCATGTTTGTTCAACATATTTCACCCGACCCTGATTAGCAGAACCTTCACTGAATACTCAACTCATGTAAAATTCATCACTTTACTCTGTCTTCTAATGGCATGGCCTGATGAAGAATAAAGAAGTTGGATTAAGAACACTGCCAAGAAAGAATGGATGTAAGAGTCTCCTTTTGTTTAAAGTTGTTTTTTGTTTTGCTTTGTTTTTAGGCATTCATTTATCTGGTTTATCACAGTTACAAGAGGAACAACAAAGCTTGTATGTGAGGGGAAAATCAGAAGAGCAGGAGCCACATTATCTCAGCTAATGATGACGGTACCCTAGTTAGTTTACATTTCTTGTGCCTAAGAGTTATCATAGTTGTTGAACAGAAGTCACAGTGGCATTTCACTAATTGAACACTTTCCTTCAGCTATCCTAAGTACTATTGCTGTAACTTACTATGGCTTGCTTTCCAAACAACACACAGACACCTGTGATGACAGCTATAGTTTTTCTCGTGACAAGGCATTCACACAGTAAGATAGTGGAATGACCTTTTATAGACCATCAGTCATGGGGGAATCTGTGCCTTACTCAGATTTCCTACTCAAGTTGCAATTGAATTCAAAAGCTCATGCTTGGGAAAATTAATATAAGCTCTTCATCTCTGTGCTCCAGACGCCTTTAATGAGTGGAAGGAAAAGAAGAATGAATTTCTAAATGCGCATGGCTCTTATATGCGGGACAGAGTGCAAACCTGTATTTAAAAAGGGAGGATGTTTTCCTAAGTTCCTGTCACTCTATGGAATGACTATTACAGTAGCCAGAGAAATATAATAAAAACTCCTTGTATCTACCCACAAGGTGGCATTTTTCTTCTTAGACCCATACACCTGGAGACATCTCAGCAGAGTCAGGTTATGATATTTCCGTGTGTATAATTCTCAACTAGTACTCTCCAACTCTGCCACGGACAATAAGAGTACTCAGTATGTACTCCTGAGAGAACTGAATGAGCTGAGTTTCTGGCTAAAACACTGGCATCTGTAAATGAATCTTTCATTTGACTATGAACATCTAGTGAGTATCAGTAAGTAATTTGCCACATCCAATCCATGTGTTCTTTAATTTGTAAGCACAGTTTCCATTTACAGATGTCCTGTGACAGCTATGATGCAATTGTCACTTCAGACACATGATTTTCATTGAAAACTGAATCTGAAACTCTCACCCATACAGCTATTTATGTTTTGAAGATCATTAAACTATACAGCTAATTTCTATTTATGTATATTTTACTCTTAAAAATGGTCTCTCTAGGAATGAAACAAAACTCTGAAATGATCAGTTCTCTAAGGTTGGTATAGCAATATGAAAAACAAACCCAGATGAGGTAATGTCCAATGGGACAAAATATGTAGTGAAAGGGAGGGGAGCAAGCCTGATTTTTGTCCCACCCAGCTCCCGCACAGCTAGCTTAATATCCAAAATAACAGTGTATAAATTGTATTCATTTAAGCATTGCCTGGCCCATTATATCTAGCCTCTTCTTGGCTAATTCTCGTATCTTAGTTAACCCATATCTAATAATCTGTGTATCACCAGGAGGTCGTGGCTTACCGGGAAGATTCTAACTTACGTCCATCTTGGGCCAGAGTTTCATGCGTCTGCCTAACTCTTCTTTCTTTCTCCCAGCATTCTGTTCTGTCTTCTCTGCCTATCTAAGCTGCTGTCCTATCAAAAGCCAAGGCAGTCTCTTTATTTGACCAATAAAAATAACACATAGACAAGAGACCCACCTACATCAAGCTAGTGCCTAACTAACATCTTTACCCCTACTAACTAGTGTTCATGGTACTGAAAGGCACTCTTCAGTCTATCAAAGGAGAAAGGTAACCATGAACCCTTCTAGAAGCCCTTAGAACTACAAAGGTGACCTGCCTGGAAGTTAAGAACCAATCTTTAATTCTTTGTTATGTTGGTGCAATAGTGTCACAGCCATTGTGGAAGGAAGTAACCACTCACCATCTGATTGTATTTAAGGCTCACTCCATGAGATGGAATCCATGTCCAACACTGCTGGGTGGCCAAGAAGCTGAGACTAGATAGATCATAGACTTAGGAGGAGAGCAAATATGATTTCTAATAAAGGGATGTAACAACAGAATGATTCTTACCAACATTCTGCTATACCCACAGATCAAAGACTTGCTCAGCCATCATCAGAGAAGCTTCTTCTTGTACATGGGAACTACTAGAGACTCACAACTAGACAAGGTGCAGAGAGAGTCTTTGTAACAGTCAGTCTTATACGGTATGTTTTGATCAAATCCCTCCTCTCAGGGCTCAGGGATGAGAAGGCGAAATAACTGCAAGAGCCAGAGGGGACAAATGATACAAGAAAACAATGTCTTCTAGACAACAGATTTGATGCATATATGAGCTCATGGAGACTATGACAGCATGCACACACTGCACAAGTCCAAAGCAGACAAAGGCATAGTGCTGAGATGGGAAAGTAGAGATGATCTTCCATTCCCAAACCAGAGACTATCCCGAATTGACTAGCACTCACAAAGGAAAAATAGGTTTCTTCATGAGAGTCTCGCTAGGTCTATAGACTGCCTCACTTAAGAGCATGCCCCATGACAAACAGTAGATGGCCAACATAAACTAAAACAAAGATATGTTTGGAATATTTCATTCCTCAGTTTACTTGGTTTTGGTATTTTTTTTTTGTCTTTCTGGTCTTTTGGTTTCCATTTTTATGATATGTGTGTGTGTTTTCCATGGTTTTTTTTTCCTTTGTTAGTTTCTTTACTTTCTTTTGTCCTTGCTTGTTTACCTTTTTATTCACCTGTTTGTTTTCATAAGAAAGAGAGAAAGAGATTGCTGTAAGAGATAAATTAGCAGGGGCAGTGCTGGCAAGTTCACATTTATGGCAAGGACAGGGGAGAACTGATGGGTATGGTGAGCAGACCAACCATGAAGTTGCCCAGGCCCAGAACCAGGATTATGATTTGATCTGCCCCAACATCCTCCCCATCTATCACGCGCTGGAACATGTGAAGGAAGCTGACACACAGACCCAAAGCTTCAGGATCTCCATAACTTATGGCAACAATAGGATAACCAAGAGGAGTTCCAATGAGGGCCCAGCTTCAATAGTGTAGCAGAAACCAGAGGCCTCGAAGCAGATGAATGACTCTTTGCAATGAACACTTTCAAGTAAAGATATATGAATGGGCTAAGGGGTTTACTGCGTCACTGTATCACACTGCAGCTTTCATGATGAGATACTTCAGTTTTTCCATTTTCCTTTTTTTCTCATTAATTTTATTTTGTTTGCAGATGGGGTAGAGAGCAGATGTGAAGGGATGAGGGAATCCATGGGATAGAGATACATAATATAAAATATACAGAGAATAAATAATAAGAAAGGAGAGAGACGGGCATAGAGTTGGAAAAGTGGGGAGGTACGGAGGATCTTGAATGAGATGAAGAAGGGGAAAGCATGAACAGAACATACTGTATTTTAAAAATCCTCTTTATTTTCAATTTAAGATAGAGAAGAATCACTATACAAGGCAAACAAACTTTCAAGACAGGTTTCTAGAAAACTTGGTTCAGGTATCTTATAAAGTAAACAAATACAGACTGCATTCACAACAAACGGTCTGGGAAAATTGAATAGCCACATGTAAGAAAATAATTCCTGAAACAGTTTAAAAAAATTAGCTGAAAATGGGTCTCAGAAACAAATGTGTAAGCAAAACTATAAATTCCTGCAAGACAGAAGAGGCGAAGTCTACAGAATACTGGACGCATCTGTGACTTATAAATAAGCAACAAAGCATGCGCGTAGGTGCAACTGAGAAAACAGTTCAATTTTATCCTGAAAACCATGTCAGAGGAATGAATGAATAGACCCTGACTGGTGGAAAAGATATACAGGATATTTTATTATTATCTGAATATATGAAAACCTCTTGAAACACAATAATACACTAAGGGATTAGAGATTGGTCCAAAGTTCTTTGCAGATACTTGACCAGAGAAGGTTTTCTGGAGGTGAGCAGACCTGTGAATAGATGATGCTCCTATGTGCCACTAGAGAACGGCAAAAAGAATAGTGAATTATGGTGACAAATATTCCAGTAGCCAAAATCCAACACATGGACAATGTCGAGTTCTAGGAAGGCATGCCTGCTGGGAATGAAAAATGGGACATTTTCGTCCATCCCTGCCCTCAGAGCTCAAAGAACTATACGGAAGAGAAAGTGGAAGAAAGACTGTAAGAGCCAGAGGGACTGTATGATACCAGTGAAAAGTATCTTCCAGACGCCACAGCACTGACACACATATGAAGTCACAGAGACTTTGGAAGCATTCATTGGGCCTGTACAGGTCCAAATCTCACTGATCTATGGCCCTTCCAGATTGACTTTCCACTCTTCTCTCAATTCATTTCTGGGACAGTTTCTTATCAAACAAAGCATAGTTTTCCCATGACATCTAGCAATTGTTCCCCTTGGTATCTATCCAAGAAATTTAAAATCATTTACTCTCATAAAAACTTGTGGACACATTTATCATAGCTATATTCATAATTTCTAAATTTAAAGCAAGAGGAGTGTTCTTCAGTCCTGAGTACACAAATAACCTACAGTACATTTAGAAAACGGAATAATGTTCAGCATCTAAATGAGTTCTGAAGACTCAAAGCCCAAAAAGTGTTACTGTCCATTAATAAGTATAAAAAAGGTCACCCTCTTGATCTCAACTATTTAACACTGTGGAAAGACAAAACTATAAAGGCAATAAAATACATCAGTGGTTTCCACAGGAGGAATATGGAGAACAACGAAGATGGAAAGTACAGAATGTTAGAATAAAGGAAACTTTCCCTGTATTACTACAGAGTAGATACATGCCATTATACATATTTCCCAAATTGTAGCACATACAGCACCAGTGGCAGCCAATCATGACTGTCATCTCGATGGGACTTGGCTGTACCTGGGAGACAAGGATCTGTGTGTGTCTAAGAAGGGGTTGCAAGAGTTTAACTGAAATTGAAAGGCCCACAATAAATGGAAGCAGCTCCCCTTCACTAGCTGAGGCCAGACTTGGTTAAAAAAGTTCAGGCGCTGGTTCTCCAATGGTCAGGCTTGAAAACATACACATGAGTGACATTATACAGACTTAACAGATTATATAGCAGTTTTATGTATATACACATATACATGTAACATCAATTAATAAGAAAAAGGCCATAAATTTAAAGGAGGCAGGAGGGATATATGGGAGGGTTTGAGGAGGGAAGGGGAATGGGGAAATGATGTATATTGCAATCTCAAAATTAAAAGAAATAATTTTTTAAATGAGAGAAAAATTTGGGTTCTACTGTCCTTTGCTTCCTGGGTGAGAATCCACTGTGATAAACAGCTTCCTGCTGCCGTGCCTTCCCTGCCATAATACACTGCACCTTCTTTTGCTGGAGTACTGAAAAAAGTAACCAATGTACCACTCAAGCTAAGCCATTAGGTCAACTGTGTGCTGTGAGTGATTATTATAGAGCAATATAAGTTTATCTGTGGTGACAGACTTACAACTCCAGTGGGGAATGCTCATAGCAGGTGACATAATACAATCCGGAGAAGCATTCTTTTTTTTCAGAAATTTCCATTTCTTCCTTTTGCATGAAACTTAAATTTTCTATTAAATTTTACCTTTAAAAATCATTTGAGGGGACTAGAGGGATGGCTCAGCAGTTAAGAGCACTGACTGCTCTTCCAATGAACCTAGGTTCAATTCCCAGCACCCACATGGCAGCTCACAACTGTGTGTGACTCCAGTTCTAGGGAATCCAACATCCTAACACAAACATGAAGAAAAAACACTAGTATACATAAATGAAAATAAATACAAAAATAAGTTTTAAAAAGTACTATTACAAAGAAAAGTTTCTCTGGGTAGATGGAGAAATTTTTAAATATTGTTGTTAGGTATCATCCTGGTTGAGTAGATTAATAGTTGTGGATTCTCCTCCAATAACCATAATATAATTCAGTAGTTAGCTAGGTTTTCACTACAAGGCATGGTTGGCCTCTTGTTGATGTCTTAAGTCCAATTTGAAGGCTGTTAGCTATAGCCAAGGTATGAAAGCTTAGGAAAGGGGAATTCAGGTCACTTCCAGCTCATTAATCTCTAGGCCCTGTTTCTGTGGTAACCAAGGGAAATAGCATTAAGTTGTATTTTAAGAAGCCTCATGGACAGCCCTGGACAGTAACTCAAAAGAGGTCTTCTCATGTCTGGTATTGTGGTTTTTGTTAGGTTATCTTAGCTCTTGGAGGTTACACCCGTCAATCCAGATGGAAAAGGTTCATTGAAACTAAATATGTTCAAACATGAGCTGAACAAGGAAGATATCAATGAATATGCTAAATGGATATGGTAAATGGATAATGGAAAACCCCTTGAGACTTCAACAATGCCCAAAAAACTATAGACAACTAAGGAAATCTAAGCACAGGAGAGATCATCTTCCCTAGGGTAAAACATACAAATGGCTGGTCCAGTGCCAGATGGTCAGCCTTGAAAACAGACAGCAAGGTAACATATTGCTGACTGTACAGGTTCTATTTAGGAATATACATAATGTGTGTATGTATGTATATATATATATATAGGATGAAATAACAGTACAAAAGAGGCCGTGTATATGAAGAAAAGCAGGGAACAGTATATGGGAGAGTTTGGAGGGAGAAAAGGGGAAGGAAGAGAAATGTTGTCATTATATTCTAATCTCAAAAATTAAAAAATAGTGTGGCAACATAAATTTGGGTGTGGGCTGCAGGGATGCAGCAACCAAGCAGCACATGTTCTTGCTTCCAGAATGTTTAAATGGTGTTTCAATGAAGATAAAGAACATTCTCCAATCTGTAAAATAAGGTGATCTGTATCCAGAGAAAGGAACATTTACTTGTTCAGTTTCTGTACACAGCAGCTGTGTAAAATCAGCGTTTTCAGGGACAATCACAACTCTTGGTTGATAAGTCGACCAGTTCAATCGGGAGCTTCTCCACTTTATGACATCCACTGATCCCCTGTTTCTGCTCTTTCATACCTCAGAAAGGCTAGCAAAGATGGGAAGAATAAGGTCTTGGATCAGGTTGTAGTTAGTGGATGACATGTTTCTAAATTGTGTCTTATTGCTGAAATTTCCTGTACTTGAAAAGTCACTTCATCATGTGATAGAGGAAAAAGAAACAATGAACAAGAAATGTTTCAAGGACAGCACATAGACGATATTATAGTGGCAAAAAAAAAATAAGTCAACCAAACTATACTGCACTGAAAGCCAATAACGTCTGCATCAGAGCCCAGGCACACTCAGCTGCATTTCTTTTTTTTTTCTTTTTTTTGCTAGAGATCAGGTTTCCATGGACAAGGAATGTGGTTATGTTTGCTATACCAATGGTCTTCTCTCTGCTTGCATCTCTAAAGAATTAAGCGATGACTTACCTAAGTTTACAAAGCCTCCAGAACCTCCAACTTCACTGACAACCTGCCCATCAAAGAAACTGAATTGGTCAGATGAACCTGCAGAAGGGAAAGAGGATACACCAAGTTTTACACCAAACACTTGAAGAATAGCAAGAAAAACTAGCACAAGGAGTGCAGCACCGAAGGCTTTGGCCAAAGCTGACAAACATGTATTGAAAAGTATTAACGTGTTTTTTTACAAAAAATATAAAAGAATAAACTGAAAAGATTTATAGCATTGAAAATAAAAACTGGTGAAGCTGAAAAATCAGTTGCATTACCCAGCATATGTTATTATTTTGTGTGTTATTCTTTCATTTTCACTAACTGTACGTTCTCAGTCTAACAATAAATTCAAGCTAGTTATCCAAAATAAAAACTATAAAAGGATTGATGAATGCCACCCAAAGCTGAGCCACCAAGTATGGAAGTATTCTTTTCTTCTTCATTATTTGTTTTATCTATGTATTTCCTTTCTAAAGAGCAAAGTTTTCCCAAAAGTCTGCACATGTACACGAGTGCTCACTCAATTAAATCTCCCAAAGGAATGGTAGCAATAGTAGTATATTAACTAATAAAAATAGTTATTTGCTATGGTTTCATGAATGAGCATCTGTCATTGGCAATAGCCCTTTAGTACTATTTCTTATTTGTCAGTAGTCACCTATGTGTTAGTGAACTGAGTCAAGAGTCAATAGAATTATACTGGGAAAGGACGGTCCTAATGGTTCATGGATTGTGATGACCCCTGTGTTGTGGTGAGGAGCCCAACTTAACATCAGTGCAGTTATGTCAGGCTACAGGCTAGCAACAGAGACTAGACCTCACCTTTATGTAGCATGATTTAACAAAAACCCAGAGACAGATATTGGGATTTAACCTGAAGGTCAGAAAAGCGAAACAAGCAGTCACTGACTTTTAACTCCACCTCAGTCCGAAATGCCGCCTCCAGAAATCCTCAGAATGAGACTCTCTGAGAGCTGTCTCCTCCCCTTCTTATATTACTCTCTATTGTTGGGATTAAAGGTGTGTTCCAGTACTGCCGGGTTTCTATGGCAAGCGAGTGTGGCTACTGGGATTAAAGGTGTGTGGCACCCCTGCCTGGTCTGTAAGGCTGACCGCGGCAGATGTTTTACTCTCTGATCTTCAGGAAAACTTTATTTATTAAAATACAAATGAAATATGACTACGCCTTTACAATGGCCCGAGTTTAAGGACCAATCAGAACTGAGACAAACAAGCACCAGATGGTCGAGAACATTAAAGGCAGCTTATATACCTTTTATACAGGTTGCCAGTTCCCTTGTAGCAACACCAGCACCAAACCGTTTGACAAGACTCCTGATGTCCCACTTCTGCCCTATCAGGGTTCAAACCCCATCTGAACGCAGAATTCCCCTATGCCTTTCCACCAATATTTTATTCCTTGCAAACCCTGCTACAGCTGAGCTCTGGGCCCTAAAATCCAATCATTATATTGGAACAGACCGAGGATCCAAGACTGAGCATGCAATAAAGTCTCTTTGCTTTTGCGTATGAACTTAGACTCTGGGTGGTCTCTAGGGGGCTCGTGACATGGGCATAAGAGTGGAACATTATTTTAACTGTGTGAAGGTGTGGTACATTTGTTTCTGCTGCATTTGTTAACGATGCAAAGACGTGTTACATTTGTTTGATTAAATAAAATTAACCTTGGGTCAGGAGGCTGAATCAACCATTAGCTCACAGGAAGTGCTAGCGAGGAACTATGTCTGTGTTATGTCCCCCCACCCAGACACAAGCAAGGAGAGAGAAGGTTAGCTACTTGCTATTCAACCTCTCTGAGCTACCGGGATTTCACCTCAACCTTGGAATCCTGAGCTCTATAGAAGGATAGAGATTTAAATAAAGTTTCCCTTAATGCCTTTGAGAGAACTGATGCCTGAGGGAACAAAATTGCCACCTGGCTGTGGCCCTACCATGGCTGGTAGCTGCAGAGTAGCAATTTCTGGATGAACAGCAGTTGCTTAAGGCGTAGTCACAACACCCCTGAAAAACCAGAGTTGAATTGTTGCCCTAACCCCTGAGTCACCAGTCCTGGCTATGGTATGCCTGTCATTGTTTTTAATTCCTGTTGCACAGCAGATGGGAAGTAACAAAACAGAATGCAAATAACTAAAACCCTAACAAACATTTGAACACAAATGTTGCCAGTCTTGGGTTTGTTCATTAGTTCATGTTTTATAACATGCCTTTACTGAAGGTGAACAGACAGACAAAGAAAAAACTGTATGCACTTAGATGTCTTTGTAAGGCATAAATAAACTGTCACTCACCCTTAATGAATAATGGATGCTTCTTTCTACCTGGCAGATTTAAATCATTTATCACTATTTTAAGTTCTACAGTTATCAATTTGAAAATGACCTATCCTTTTCATTTTGATATTTAAAATTTTATAACATATATATATATATGTGTGTGTGTGTGTAATTATCTTCTATGATATTATAAAGATCACAGGAATTTCTGTCTTTTCTTTTTTATCCAGTGTTAGCTCAGTGATGGCCAAATATTGTGTGATAAACTAGTATTTCCCAGGGAATCTCAGGTAGAGTGGGCACATTCACAAGTGCCCTACTACGATATTTTATTGACTTCTTCATGTTTCACTCTTTAGTGTTTTTATAGAGGTTTCACTAGTCAGTTATGATTTATTAATTAATTTCCCATTTGACTATCTCAACCTTCATCCTGTCTTTCTCATTGAAGTCAGAAGATGAAGCTAAAATGTTTCAGTATTCTCATCCTTTATTTGTTTCCCCTGGCAACTATCCTATATTCTGAGGCTATAAAGGGATCTCCAGCATATGAATACACATGTGTGTGTACAAAAATCCTACACATACACCTACATATACCTGTATATGCACTGTGATGATTATTCTTTGTATCAACTTGACTATATCTGGAATTAACTGAACAGAAGCAGCTAGATACATCTGTGACTGATTTTTCTTAATTAAATATTTGAAGTGGAAAGACTACCTTAAATCTAGGCTACAGCTTCTGGTGACTATTATATACACAACATGGAAGAAGGAAGCTCTTCAGTCTTTGCCTGCTTGCCCTCCCTATCCCAGGCAAGCCCATTTCTTCACTGGTACTTCTTCAAGATTCCAAAGTAAAGAAGAGCAGCAGAGACATCCAGCCTCATAAACTGAACAACTACTACTGAATTCTTGAATTGGAGTTTTTGGTTTGGAAAATGTCATTGTGGACTAGCAGGACCATATATATATATATTACATATTCTATCAGTTCTGTTCATCTAGAGAGTCTTAACTTATACACACACATACATATGTATTCACACATTATGTGTACGCACACACACATACATATGTATGCATATTCACAGAACATATTCATATTTGTAAATACATTTCCTCTTCTGTCCTTTTCTTCTGAAGAAGTTAAGTAATACAACTGGTAAAAACAACCATTTTTTTTGCTTTCATACCTAAGGCAAGACAGCAGAGTGTTAATTAGGACCCTAGACCAACCCACATGATTACTAAAAGCACTTTGTTTTTAGTTCAGAAGAAAAATCAAAGATAATTTTTTAATCTAAAAGTGTTAATAGCACAAAATTATATTTCTGATAGTTGGTTACATAGGACTTTAAAGGGTCATGGGATAAAATATTTTCTGATATCCATGTAGTAAATCCAAAACATATAACTTATTTATTACAATTCAATAACAGTTTGATAACTGGATGTGTGAATCAATTAGTAAGACTCAGTTAAGACTTCTTATAATATCAATGTAGAATTCATTAAAAGCAGATTCTAACAAAGTCTGATGAAAGCGCTACAAAATTAACTCCTTGTCTGACAAGGAAGTAGTCAAAAAGACTTGACAGTTTCTGAAAGCCAAAATTAAATGTCGTCAATGTACATGAGGAGGTGAATTGGAAAGTATGGAGAATGGAAACTCAGGCATTCCACAATTATTCTCTTTTCCTGTAACCTTCGACATGAGAACTCCTAATGGAGGAGAGAGAAGAGAGGAAGCATTGTGGAGCCTAATCCTTTGCATAGTTTTACTCAAGAAGACTCTAATTAAATGAAATTAAAGACCATCCTCTTTAATCTTAAAAAAGAAAATTAACTCAGGAAAAGAGGCTGTGCAAATTATTTTCACATTTTTTCTTTCTTTAATTTTGACATTAAAATATATTCACATTATTTACCCTTCCGTTTCCTCCATCAAAACCCTCCCATATGGCCTCCTTGTTCTCTTTCAAAGTCATGGCCTGATTTTCATTTGACATTGTTAAATGCATGTGGTATGTTACAGATAAGCATGTTTCAGGACTGAATTTTTTATATTGGATTACCACTTAGTATGGTTATTGCAGTAGAGGCTCACATCCCTTATACTGATAGCCAACAACTCTAACTAGGCTTAAGACCTACTCAGGAAGAAGGAGAAAGTCATACCTGATTCAGGAAGCCTAGCCAATTAATCCAGGGCTAGAGTCTTAGTTAGGGTTTCTATTGCTGTGATGAGACAGCATGCAATATCTCCTGGAACACAGGACTTGGCTGCATCTCACTTATAGTATTCCTTTTATCCTTAAATTTTACATTTTGTAATTCTCTCTGCTCAGCTTGTTCCATTTCATTATAAATCTTCATTAGGGTTGCCACTAATAACCACAGATTCTTTTTTTTTTGATATTTCCTCTGCCAATGGGATTACTCCAAAACTCTTCACTTTAGCCTCAGGCAGACTCTTTAGGCATTGGCAAAAAGCTGCTGCATTCTTCACCAGACTATCACAAGAACAACCTCTGAACAACATACTAAAATTCTTCTCTGTAGCCTCTTGAGCATGCCCCCCACAGTTCATCAAATCACATTCAATATCACTGTCTTCCATGTTTCTACTAGTGTGGCCCATTAAGCAACTCTTTAAGAGTTCAACTGATTTTCTCATCCGCAGTTCCTAGGACCATATTCCTTCAAATAAAATCATGGTCATGCCTATCACAGCAATATCCCTCTTCTAGTACCAACATCTATCATAGTTAAGGTTTCTATTGATGTGAAAAGACGCCATGACGTCTTTTCATGGCAATGCTTACAAAGGAACATATTTAATTGAAGTGGTTCACTTAAAGTTCAGAGGTTCAGTCCATTATCATCATGGTATGACAAGGTGGAGTGCAGGAAGACATGGTGCTAGAGCTGGAACTGAGAGCTGGAACAGGGAATGGTCTGTCACACACTCCTTCTAACAAGACCACATTTATTCCAATAAAGTCACGCCTCCTTATAGTAGCACTCCTAACAAGTTTATAGGGGCCAATTGCATTCAAACCACTAGGAGATTCATAAAACCTGGAAGAGAATTTGCAACCACTAATTTATTAAACTACATTGTGAATATTTGTTCTTTTTTATTGATATTTTATTGAGCTTTACAGTGAATATTTGTTCTTAGACCCACAGATAAGTTTGGTCCTTACCTCTCATCAAGGAAACTTACTTTTGCATTTCAGGAAACCACAACCAATGGAAGTGAAGAATTGTTCATTCCAATCCCGATGGATACTTATAGGAAACAAGTACCATACTTAAGCCTAAGGGAAGCTACAGAAGAGAGGCAGAAAGACTGTAAGAGCCGGAGGAGCCACAAGTTTACTGTGAGGCTGCATCTCTCCTGGTACTGTCAGAGCCACACCCATAAAGTCTCAGCAACTTGATTGCCTACACATAAGCTGAAAAAAGACAAGAGCTGGCATACCAAAATGGGTCAGGAGAGGACATGAGGCCTTCCCTTACCAAAGTGTTGCAGGCAGCTAAGAAATACTGACAGTAGGAGAAATACTCATGTTCTATCTCTCAGTTTTCTTGTTTTTACCAAAATATTTCCTATACTACATATTATTTGTATTGATCTTATTCTTAACATCAAATAATTTTGAGGTATAGACTATAGTCATGCGTATAAATGTGTTTATACACACGTGATGCTCTGTACATGCTTGCATGCCTATACATGTGGAAACCATAGGTCATTGTTGACTATCTTCCTCTATAAATTCCGCTTGAGCTATCTCCCTAGTCCCTTAATTTGCCATTTTACTTTTTTGTACTACTGGATAATGAATATTCATTTGAGCTGATTTTATGAGACATCACATAACAAGATGAAAATATTCATACACAGTATCCCGTGGCTTTTCCATTATCTTACTGTTTTCAATGCCTATTCCAAAGGAGGCTCCTTACAGTCTTGGAGGATTCCTTGTGGTGCAGAATAGGGTGAATTTCTCAGTATCAGCTGTCAGAACAAAGGAATGGCTTCTATTTATCCCGAGTGCCTCCTCCTGGAAATTTCTGCAAGGAAGGCTGTACTCAGCACTATTTTAGCAGAAGAGAAAAATGATATGAAGAGTTCAGAACAGCAGTGTGGGTGAAAGACAAAGAAAAAAATGATGTGGCCAATTGTCAAGGGACAAAAGCTCATGTTTTCAGACCAAGGAACAGGGTTTGTGTGGGGGTCCCATCAGGAGAAATGAAGAACAGAAGCAGGAAATGTGATGTGAGTTATAAAATTGCATCTACTAATATTCTTGCAGAGGTGAAAGCTAGAGCAGGTATTCCTTCTTTCTTCCAGGCTAAAAAGCATAGACCAAGACTGTTATACAGACTGTGCAGGTGGTACTCATATACTTGGAAATATGAAATCTTTTTAAAATAGTGTAAGTAACAGGTAAAGAGAGACCTTAGTTTGAGAGAGTAGTGACCCTATAGAAAGAAACATAATAATGTGGTCTCTCCAATGTATTTGTGTAGCTCTCTAATAGTGATTGCTTTAACTGGAGTGTTCACCATGGCTCTGGATGATGGTTTTAATGGAAAATCTGACTAAGAGAGAAGAGACTCTTTTCCTAAGAGAAAATAAAAGCCTATTTTCTGGGGGTTTTTTTGAAGTTTTATTTAGTTTTTGCTGTTCTTTGAAGACTTCATAAACTTATTCCATGTATTCTGAGCACATCGAACCCTCCCTACCCAACACTAGATACCCTCCAGCCCCCTTCCAACCTTGTGTACTTCTTTTATAACTTAATATTCAATTATGTAATCCACTAGTCCTATTAGTTTTGCCCATATGGGTGTAGATGTGGATAATTCACTGGGACATAAGGATACAAAAGAAAGAAACATTTTCCCTTTCTCCTTCATTCTGTCTGCCATGAAGCAGAATTAGTGGATGAGGACAGAATATCCATCCTTGTCTTTCAAGAATGAAGGACAGAACAAGTTTCCAGATTGAATCATTGGCACACTGGCATTGAGCAGGGAGCTAATTCCTACAAAGACTACTGTGCTGTTTTCTATAAATGAGAGAAAAAAGTTTCTAGTTCTTTCAGGCACTATAATAAGATTTTCTGTTATTTAACACCAAATACATTTTTAAGTACTCAAGTAGAAGTTCTATGTTAGCTTAGTAAACTACATTTATTAATTATAATTATCATCACAATGCATAGCTATGTAAAAACGAATATAACTTTCATTGAGTTTTTTCTTTGGTGATTTCTTAAACATATATGGTCCATTTTGGTCAGTATAACCTCTTCACTCTATGATCTCCCTTATACCATTAATATAACCCTCCTCCCAAAAAGTCACTTTCCCACATCATGATTTTTGAAGGGGGATGTTGTTGTTGCTTTTAAACCTACTGAGTTTAGCCAGAACCATCTGGGTTACCATGGGTTTGAAAGAGTCAAATGAAAACTGTTGGATCCTCAATAGGTGTAAAACTGAAGGCAATGCCTGCTCCTTCCCCAGAATCCATCAGTAGCCAGTAGTTAATACTAAATCCTTAACTGACTGTTGATAAAAACCAGTCTTATATAGGCCCATTGCAGGTAGCCCAGAAGACAATATTTTGCACCCTTATCCTTATCTTCTGGCTCATACACTCTTTCTGATCTCTGTTATACAAAAGTTCCTAAGCCTTAGGGCATAGTATAAATGTCCTGTCTAAGACTGAGCATTCAACAATGTTAGAACATTCACTGCTCTTCATTGCTAAAAGAAGCTTCTCCAAGCCTGGTAATACTTGTCTATGGATATAAACATAAGTATTTAGAAGACTCTTTGATAGCACAACAATTTATTTAAACAAGAGTAGTAAGTTAGAAAAAGAAAACCACACAAGTACTGTAAACCCAGTCAAAAACTTAGTGCTGAATGGGCCTACTCATTTAACCTGCTGATCCCAAATATTACGATGCTACAAGGCACAGAAGGATCACACCATAAATACAGGTTAAGTGAATGAATATCCCTAATGGTAACACCAGAATGGAGGAATAAAGGGAATAAAGAAGAGTTATCAACAAGGTTTTCTTCAAAGTCAGCTCAGAAAATTTCTCACTAGATCAGTACATTTAAGTAGATTATGAAACTGAGAGAATTCTTGTGTGCAAAGTTTGCAAGTTCATCTTCCTTCATACCAGAACCATGCAATCCAGACCCTGTTTACTACAGTTTAGGTGATAACCAATTGGATAAATAAACCACACAACACAATCCATATCTGCATATTTTCCTATGTTGTACGATGCTTGAATCAAAAGCTAATTTGCACTAGCTGCATAAATTTACATATTATATTCAAGCATCCTTAACTTCAAGCTTGTAAAATAAAGCCCAATTAATTAATTAGTGCAACCTACTGCAATTGTATTTAAACCCACTAGTCACAGCATGACACGAAGTATATTTTTAAACCAATTAATTTAATCACATTCCAGTTCAAAAAACGGCAGATACATAAAGACAAAGAGCTGATGAGTTATAGTAAAGGAGCTAAAACAGAGGAGAGTGAAGATCCCATATGGATTCAAAATTAACATCAATGTTAGAGGTCTAAAAGTCAAGACATGCTTGAGAAATGTTGAATATTTCAAGACTGTCAGAACTCTTCTTGAGTCATAAGAGATATGACCTGCATTGTTGAATAAATGACAATTATTTTCAGTCCAGTTCTGTGCAGATGATATTGCCCAGTATAGTAGAAGAGCTGATCTTTCCAGATTACTCTTGTGATAACTAAAGGCCATAATCCTGTCTCTTCCTCTTAACATTACTATTAAAGTCTTAATCAATCTACCATTTAATAGTCCATAATGATCTTTTTAATCCTCTTATAATGATCTCAAACATCAAAAACTATGTCCTGAGCTCTCTACTGTCTCAGATGCTCCCAGATACCTGTTGAACAGGCTTTTCAGTTACTTTATCTACTAGAAAGCATCTGTGGGTTTTCAAAGGAAAAAGTTCTGGGAGATGGCATCGCCTTTCCTATAAGTGACTTGGAGACTAGAACACTAATATGGTATTCAATGCTATAGGGCAATAACCTCAAAGGTGACCCACAGGTTGGCATGCATGGGCCAGTCTTCTGAGAACAAATTTAGTCTTCACAGAGGTAAGGTAAATGATAGGGAAGAGATGAAAAGTGTTAAGGCATGCCAGAAATAACAAAGTTGCAAATAGGTAAACCATGGCTAAAAAAGATACATAACATTTAGCAACTTAGCAAACAGACTCAATGACAAATTAGATACTGCAAAATAGAAAGTCAGCAAAAAACTTAAAATGAAAGCAGAAGGAATTTTGAGCCAAATAAATAAATAACATATAGAGGGCATGGAAGATCGCATTGGGGGTGAGCACTTGACACACAACTGTGAGAACCTAAGTGTGAATATCCAAAATTCACATTTAACAGCCAGACTCTGGGCATCTTTAATCCCTTCAGCCATATAAAACCAGAGCCAAGAGAATCTCCAAAAGCATCCAGGCTAGGCACCCAAGCCAGGTATCCAGGCCCAGGTAACCAGGCAGAGGCAGCAATCAAACAAGAGAAGTTTGATCTCATAACAAGTTAGAAGTTGAAGATTAAACACACACTCATCCTCAGACCTTCACAGGTAAATCACAGCGCAAATGTGCACCCAAAGTTACACATAAGAATGGTTGCACACACACAAATACACATACACATAATACACAAGGATAATTTTATTAAGTGATATTAAGACCCAACAAAAGATAAAATAGAAAAGTATTGCAGAAAAGGTAGGTAATAATTCTTAGAAGCATTAAGAACACGTAGACTCAGAGCTCAGCACCCTCCAAATGGGATAAATGAAAAAAAAAGGCCCATTAGGCTCATCGGGATAGAAAGTCGAAAAGTCGAAGCCTCTAAGTAAAAGGAAAAAAATCTTTAAAGAAGACTTGACCTCAATTGCTTTTAACTGTAATCAACTTCCCAACACCAAGATGCCTTTAAAGAGAAGACAATGGAATAATATCCAAGTAATGAAGGAAAATAATGGCTAAACTGCAACTCCAACAACCAGCACATCCTTCAAAGAACCAGAGAAAATCCTATAAAAGTGAAATATGTTTGCAAATACAAAAACTATTTACTACATAAGCCAGTATATCTAATAGTTTATAGAAGTCAAACAAAGTGTATGGACGTAGGTGATAAAAAAAAAAGTGCATGTTATGTGAGGAGATTAAACAGTCTACAAATGTCTGCAATAACTGAAAGTAAATGATATTAATAATATAACTAAGATCCATATTGCAATCTCCACCATAACTAGAAAAAGTAAATGAAAAAAATGAGAAAACCAGATAAGATGTTAATAGCAAAAAAGAAAGCAGTAGAACGTTTTACATGTTTTCATTGAAGAAGACAGAAAGAACAATGTCGTACAGAGGATGAATCATTGTATGTAGACTATGTGTTTGTTGCATTTAGTGTCTATCAGAAAATATTCAGAAGGAAGTTTAATGTTTAATTAAATATTATGTTAGGTGAATAAAATAAAACATATTATCTTATAAAATACACATTTAAATTAATATATTTGATTTAAGTTACTTTATATACATTTAATATATAAGAAACACACTTAAATTAATATATTAAATCAAATATAAAAAAGCAGAAAGCTCCAATCAAAATGTTATGATGTTAAGGAGTTTGACCCAAATATTCAGAGAGAGAATAAACACTTGAGAAATAATAAGCCAGGCACCAAAAGACAACCACAGGAACCTGTTCAGAAGAATTAATATCCCACAAAGCAAACCTCAAGGCAATAAACAGTGTTAGAAGACTTTTTAATTAAAAATCATTCCAAAATGAAAAAAAATCAAAATTTGTTTCTGTTTATTGACACCCGAGCTATCTGTGTAGACTTAGACATCACTATCCTCCTGCCTCACCCTCAGTAATTACTGATCTTAGATTTGTATACAAATTCATGCCACCTAAATAAGAATCTGTATATGTATAAAAGGACTTCAAAACATACAAAGCAAACATTAGCAGCATTAAATGTCAATATTAATAAGAAGTCTTGACACAACCTTTTCAATATCAAATAGCAAGAATAAATTTAAACAGAAAAATCATATCACCATGAAAATTATATTCAGCAAAATTGATCTGACAAAGGATAGCACACTCCACAATGAAGAATTTATAGCCATTAGGCAGCTACATCTACAGCTGCCCAGATTCACTGTGCACTGAGCCAAAATAAGCAGTGACACCCAGACATTTAATAAAACAAAGTACACTGTATGACCACAGTAGAAATGACTTAGATGCATAGCAAAGAGATAACTAAAAATCTCTCATTTCAGAAAAAACAATGCATACCTTTGAATAATCAACAATAACTGAAAACACCAAATACTATAAACTGATAAAGAAGATGTAATGTGTCAAAACTTTATGATACAGCCTAACCACAGTCCAGAGACAATTTCTCTGTTAGCAAAAAAAAAGAAACTTCACAAAAATTAGTGACTGAGGCCTTAGTAGATTGCTGAACCATTAAGTTAAATTGAGCCAAATAAAATTGAAAGAAGGACTGAAGAGAGAGCTCTGTGTAGAGTGATTGCTACATAAATATAAGGAACCCAGCCTGCATATCGAGCACCCACAGAACATTCAGACACCAGCACAGGCCTGTAACCTCGGGACCATTGGATTGAGATAGGTTGACCTTGAGGATTTAGTAACTAGCCTATTTAACCAAAACAGCAAGTTCCTAGCTCAGTGACAGAACTTGTCTTCAAAATAAGGGAGGCTATTACGAATAATGCTGCTATGAACACAGTTGTGCTAACGTCCTTGTGGTATGAGTGTGCATTCTTTGGGTATATGCCCAAGAGGGTACTGCTGGCTCCTGAGGTAGACTGAATCCCAATTTTCTGAGAAATCATCATACTGATTTCCAGAGTAGTGTTGTTACAAGTTTGCATTCCCACCAGCAATGAAGAAGTGTTCCCCCTTGCTCCATATCCTCTCCAGCATAAGCTATCATTGGTGCGTTTGATCTTATTCATCTGACTGATGTAAGATGGTATCTCAGAGTTGTTTTGACTTATATTTCCCTGATGGTTAAGGATGGTGAACAACTCTTTAAGTGTCTTTTGGCCATTTTCTATTCTTCTTTTAAGAATTCTGTTTAGATCTGTACCCCATTCTTTTTCTTTTATTAAAAATTCCCACCTCTTCCCCTCCTCCCATTTCCTTTCTACTCCCTCCACTCCCCCTCCACTCTCCCTCTCCAATCCTAAGAGCAGTCAGGGTGCCCAGCCCTGTGGGAAGTCCAAGGTCCTCCCCCCTCCATCCAGGTCT
>LOEQ01009147.1:55728-68677 GCA_001685075.1 Bramus lutescens
CAAGAGACTTGGCTCTAGAGGGGATTCCAGGTGTCCAAGGGGATGTCCCCAGCTAGGTCCTTGGGCAGCAGAGGAGAGGGAGCCTGAACTGCCCTGTATCCCATTCTTGATTGAATTACTTGGTAATCTGATTCTAGTTTCTGGAGTTCCTCATATATTTTGGACATCAGTCCTCTGTCCAGTATGGTGTTAGTGAAGATCTTTTCCCATTCAGTAGACTTTTGTTTTGTGTTATTGACTGTGTTCTTTGCCTTATAAAAGCTTCTCCATTTTAAAAGGTCCCATTTATAGTTGCTCTCAGTGTCTGTGCTATTGGTATTATATTTAGCAAGTAGTCTCCTGTGCCCACGCATTAAAAGCTACGTCCCAATTTCTCATCAATGAGGTACAGTGTGATTGGATTTATGTTTACGTCTTTGATCTATTTGGACTTAAGTTTTGTGCATGGGGATAGATATGGATCTATTTTTTCATTCTTCTACATGTTGACATCCTGTTATGCTAGAACCATTTGTTGAAGATGCTTTATCTTTTCATTGTATAACTTTAGTTTCTTTGTCAAAAAAAATTAGGTGTTCATAAGTGTGTGGCTCAATATCAGGGTCTTCTGTTTGATTCCATTGGTCTATTTGACTGTTCATAATAAGCAAAACCTGGGAACAACCAAGATGCCCCTCAACTAAAGAATGGAGAAAGAAAATGTGGTACATTTACACAATAGATTACTAATCAGCAGTAAAAAAGAAAAAAATAACAATGACATCTTGAAATCTGCAAGCAAATGGATGGAACTAGACAAAAAAATCCTTATTGATGTAATACCAACCAAGATAGAAAAATATGGTATATACTTACCTAAGTTAATATCATACATAAAACAAAGGATAACCAGTCTATATTCCATGATCCCAGAGAAGCTAGGTAACAAAGAGACCCTTGAGAGAGACATATATGGATCCACCTGGTAAAGGGAAACAGACAAACTCTGAGAATATTAGAAGGGGTGAGAAGGAAGGGAGGAGGGGGAGGGAAGAAGAGACTATGAGTGAATGGGGTGATGAAAAGGGAGGAAGGACAGTAAGGAAGAGAAAGGAAAAAGATATCTTGATTGAGGGAGCCATTAAAAGCTATCAAGAAGTATAGCACTAGAGAAATTTCCAAGAGTCTACAAGGATGACCTCAGTTAAGACTATAAGGAACAGTGGAGAGGACACCTAAACTGGTTTCCTCCTGTAATCAGATTGGTGAATACCTTGTCACCATAGAACCTTCAACCAGCAACTGATGGAAGCAGATGCAGAAATCTACTGTGAAGCACTGGGCCCACCTACTTGAGACCAGTACAAGAGATGGAGAAGTGATAATATGAGCTAATGGGTCAAAACCGTGATGGTGATACCCACAGAAAAAGCTGACCTGAGCTAATGAGAGATTTCTGGCTCTGAATTGATAGTGGGGGAACCTGCATAGGACAAAATTAGGCCCACTGAAAATGGGGGTCAGTTGTGAGGCTTGGGCAGTCTGTGGAGCCACTGGCAGTGGGACCAGGACTTATCAATAGTGCTTAAACTAGCATCTAGGAGCACATTCTTTTTGGAGGGACACCTTGCTCAGCCTATATATAAGGGTGAGGGACTTGGTCATGCCTCAAACTGAAGTGTCAGACTTCCTTGACTCCCAATGGGAAACCTTACTTTTTCTGAGGAGTAGATGGGGTGGTGGGATGGGAGGAAGGTGGGGGAAGCAGGAGGGTGGGACAGAGTGGGAACAGGGATAGCTGTGTAAAATGAGAAAAGATTGTATTAAAGTAATTCTTAATTAAAAAATAAGGGAGGAAAGTATTTGGAGAAGACAATGTAGGTCAACCTCTACCCCCACACATATACACATGTATGCACACAAAGCAAATATATATATATATATGTGTGTGTGTGTGTGTGTGTGTGTGAGAACCAACTAAAATTTGAAAATTAGTATATAAACAATAGATCTAAAAACTTGTCTTCTGAAAAGATTAATAGAACTTGGTGACTTTCCCAAAGATTTTGAATTAAAATAATAAAGAAACTGACAATAAACAAACTACTTGGCAATAGAAAGAATTTAAAAGTAGAAATCATTAAAAATCCAATATGAATACTGGAGACCCTACAAGTTATATTGCGAATGACTTTATGTCAGTCAGCAATTTGTATTAAATGAACAATTATTTTTTTAAAAAAACAAATCAGTCTTTTAAAGCTTTCTCTTTAAGAAAATCCATAGGAAGTTGAATATTGCTCTTCCAAGGTCTGCGGAGAATTTTGCTGGGATTTTGATGGGTATTGCATTGAATCTGTAGATTGCTTTTGATAAGATTACCATTTTTACTATGTTGATTCTTCCTACCCAAGAGCATGGAGATCTTTCCACTTTCTGGTATCTTCTTCAATTTCTTTCTTCAAACAGGTCATACAGGTCCTCCACTTGTTTGGTTAGAGTTACTCCAAAATATTTTATGCTATTCATGGCGATTGTGAAGAATGATGTTTCTCTGATGTCTTTCTCAGTCCATTTATCATCTGTGTACAGGAGGGCTACTGATTTTTTTGAGTTAATATTGCATCCTGCTACATTACTGAAAGTGTTTATGAGTTGTAGAAGTCCCTGGGAAGTAGAAAAAGTCAAGATCTTCTGAGTAAATTAGGAGCATGTGGACCATGGGATAGGATTGAAGGGGAGGGGAGAGGAAAGGAGGGGAGCAGAGAAAATGTATAGCTCAACAAAATCAATAAAAAAGAGAAGAAAATCTAAGATGACATTGATGTGAATTCTTAGAACTATTTATGGGAAAAATAGAAATTATATTTTAAAGTAAATATTTCTAGAAAATAAATATTTCCCAATTGTTAAATTTTGATCAAATTTAAAAGGAATATTTCAAAATACATTCACCAGTTTCTCATTACATGGGCCTATGAGATGGCTCGGCAGGTTAGGGTACCTATTGCCAAAATTGATGACCTGACCAATGTGTTGTGAGCCCACATGATAGAAGGAGACAACTGACTCCCTCAAGTTGCCTTGTGACCTACACAGACATACACATGCAAGAAACAAGTGTAATAAGTGAAAAATAAATAAATAAAAATAATTACATCTAAAAATTTACAAATAAGCAAAAAATAATCAAAGGTACAATATGTAAGATCAAACTACACCCATTACTGAGAAAATTTATCATTGGCAAGCAAGAGTTTTTATAACATTAAAAATTAGACTATACTATGTGAAAAGAATAGATACAATTACTTTGTGGACTTTTTATAGAACATTCATTTACTTGAGTTAAACACTATACCTAGGATCAAAATTCTAGAAAGAAAAAGAAATGAAAGATATCATCCTAAATTACCTAAGTATCTGCAAAATCTTCACAAAGAAATCAATGTAGAATCCTTCTTCTGCGAGTCAATGGTGTCCATTTCAGCATTTCATTCAGCAGTGTCCTATGAGTGTTTGCCTGTGAAATTAAACCAGAACAATAGCACAATAGCAACTACTGAAAGGGATACAGATTAGATGGTCTCACAGTTTGCTTTTTCTGGCCGTGCTAAACACCTTGACCAAAAAAAACCATATGAGGGGGGTGCTTTGTTTTGTCTTATACTTTATAGCCCATCACTGAGAGAAGCCAGGCAGTGAAAACGAGACAGGAATCTGGTGTCAGAAACTGAAGCAGGAGCAATGAGAAGCATTGCTTACTCGCTTGTTTCGCATTGTTGGTTTAGTTAAGTTTTCAACACCAGCTAGGACTATCTACCCAAGGGCTGTACAGCCCACAGTGGGTTGGGTCCTCCCACATCAATCAAATCATCAAACAAACAAACAAAATTCCCCACAGGCTTGCCTATAGGACAATTTGGCACAGCTCTTTTCTCCACTGAGATTTCGTCTTTTCGTGATAACCCAGACAGGGTCAAGTTAACAAAAAACTAACCAGAAAAATCTAAAAAAATTGTTTTTGTTTGCATTTTGCAAATTGCTTAGTATGATGAAACTTTTTGAGGAATTTCTTATCCATTTTTTTGTATTGAGAACTATGTTTATATCATTAATCTACTTTTTAAATTATTCATTTTCTTGACTTTTTGTTTTTTGAGTTCCTTGTATATTCTGGACATTAAATCTTTCTTAGCTGTTGGGTTTGAAAGAAAATGGCCCCCAAAGGGAGTGGCACTATAGGGAGGTGTGGCCTTTTTGGAGTAAGTGTGGTCATGAAGGAGGAGGTATGCCCCTGTAGAGGTGGACTTTGAGGTCTCATATATGCTCAAGCCATGCCCAAGGAGACAATTCACTTCTTGTTGCCTGCAGAAGATAGAACCCTAAGCTACCTCTCCAACACCATGTCTGCCTACATGCCTAATGTCTCACCATGGTGATAACAGACGGAACCTCTGAAAGACAATCGCATGTTTTCCTTTATAAAAGTTGTTGTGATAATGGTGTCTCTTAATCCCTAACTAAGGCAGAAATAGCTATTGGGACTGGGATGTTGCTATGATAGGCCTGATTATGTTTTTGCTTGGAGGAATTTGGATTTAGGTCCTTGAGTTAGGAAAGCAGCGGGATGCTATAAGAACTGTTTAATGGGCCATACCGTTAGGAGCACAGAAGACAACGGTGCTGAGGGTGATTTGAACTGGGAGAGGTGGGGCTAACTCAAGTGGTTTCAGAGAAGAGTATTAATATGCAGCCTGGAGACCATTCTTGTAGTGTTTTGGTGAAAAATGTGGATTGTTTTCACCCTTATCCAAAGAGTCTGCCTGAGGCTAAATTGAAGAGTTTTGTATTAATTCTGCTAGTAGAGGAAATCTCAAAAACCTAGTACAAACTCTGTCATGTGGTTATTAGTGGTAACTCTAACAAAGCTTTATACTGAAAAGGGGAAAACTGTGAAAGGAAAAACACAAGATGTAGAAGAATTTGAGGAGAAAGGGATCTCCAGGAATTCACTTAAGTATAGTAGATTTAAGTAGATTTAAGTCTTTTGTTCAAGAAGATATACAGAATGAGAAATAGAATAAAGGGAGTGTGGTACAGGAGGTCTTTCTTTATATGTGTTGCTTTTATTGGTTAACAAATGAAGAAACTGTTTTGACCTGTGATAGCACAGAGTAAAGCAAGGTGGGGAAAACTGAATACTGGGAGTAAGAAGGCAGAGTCGCATAGCCATGTAGTCACCACCAGGGACAGACACACCGGAACCTTGCCAGTAAACCACGAGCCTCGTGGGAAAGTATGAAGCCATAGAGATGGTTTAGTTTAGGATCAAAGAGCTAGCTAGAAATATGATTAAGCTATTGGCCAAACAGTATTGCAAATAATTTAGTTTCTGAGTGATTATTTTGGTTCTAAGTGGCCAAGAATGAAAAAGCAGCCTCCATTCTCCTTACAACAGGGAGTGGTAACCTCAGGTCAAGATACCATCCAGCTCAGTTTCCAGCTTGTGAAAAGGAATTAAAGAAAAATTTAGAGCCAGGTGTGGTAATGCATGCCTTTATTCCCAGCACTGGGAAGGCAGAGGTTAGCAGAACTCTGAGTTTGACGTCAGGCTAACCTACAAAGCAAGTTTCAGAACAGCCAAGCTTAGGCAGTGAAGGAAATTATGGAAAACTGAAAGCTGGCAAAGATGTAATTTAAAGATCTCTTCATTTAAGCTCAGCCTGGTCCACAGATCCAGTTTCAGGACAATGAAGCTTAGGCAGTAAAGGAAACCATCAAAAATAGAAAGTTGGTAAAGATGTAATTGAATGAGGCCATTTTCCATCCCCAGTAAGCACCAGAGTTTAGTAGTTTCATCCATGAGGTTCTGCAGTTAAGGGAAAAAGAAAGTGGTTATGGAATTTGCCTCTGTGCCTAAAGAAAGTCACTGAAGCCAGACATGTTTCAGGGGTGTCTCTGAATGGAAGTCTAGAGAGGCCATTTGGGTAAAGCTGTGATGTTAAAGCATGGATTGTCTTGGAGACTCCAAGATGTTAAAGATGCCAGAGCTATGGGATACCAGCTGAGGAAAGCTGTTAAACGGGGAGTGGACACAGCCCAAGAGAAAGAATTATGGTATAGCTAACAAAGTTGAATGGAGATCTGATGAGCATTTTGAGATGCAGAGTTTGGAGTTTTCCCAGCTGGTTTTTGGTCTTGCTTTGGTCCAGTATTTCTTCACTATGCTTCCGTCCCTACCTCTGAAATGGTAATGTATATCCTGTGCCATTATATGTTGGAAGTATGTGATCTGCTTTTTTATTTTGATTATACATGGATTATGCAATAAGAGATTGCATTATTCTCAGAAAAGACTTTGAATTTTAGACTTTTAAATAAATTTGAGACTGATATACACTTTTGAAGTTGGACTGAATGCATATTTGCATTATGATATGGCTATAGGTTTTGGGGTACCAGGGATTGGAATATGGTGGCTTAAAAAATAGCCTTAAATGGGAGTGGCGCTAGTAGAAGTTGTGACTTTGTTGGAGTAAGTGTGATCATTTAGAAGGAAGCATGTCACTGTGGAGTTAGGCTTTGTGGTCTCATATATGCTCAACTCACACACCCAGTGAGACAGACTGCTTTCTGTTGCCAACAAGATGTACAACTCTCAGCTACCTTTCCAGCACCATATGTGACTGCATGCCTCTTGTACCACCATGATAATGGAATGAACCTCCAAAGCACAATTAAATGTTTTCCTTTGTAAGAGTTGCCATGATTAGAGTATCTCTCCAAAGTCACAGAAACCCTAAAGCAGAAGTGTAGATGATGAAGATTCTCTCCCACTCTGTAGGTTTCTTCTTTGAATTGACTCCTTAGCTATGCAAAAGTAATTCTTGCTTGATAATTGTTTTATTGCAGGTAATTTTTACTATGTTAAAGTTAAATCCTTCCTTTTTATTTAGACAGAAATTGTGAGATGATGTGGGAAGTCCTTCTGTATATGTGTTGCCTTTATTTGTTAATGAATAAAGATGTTTTGGCCTGTAATAGGGCAGCATAGAGCTAGGTGGGAAAACTAAACTGAATGCTGGGAGAAAGAAGGCAGAGTCAGTGAGAAGCCATGTAGCCCCACTGGAGAAAGAAGCCATGAAGCCACAAGAGGGGAAAGACATAAGCTGCCAGCTGGAACCTTGCCAGTAGGCCATGATCCTCATGGTAAAATATAAAATAATAGAAATGAATTAACCAAAGATATAACAGATAGCCAAGCAGTGATTTAAATAATGTAGTTTCTGAGTGGTTATTTCATGGTCTGGGCAGCCAGGATCAAACAAGCAGTCTCCCACCAACAAACAATTGGAGGAAATGTAAAAAAAAAAAAAAGGCGCATTGAATAGAAATAATGCAAACAAGATAATAATTGAAATAAACAATAATGAAAACATAAACTGAGGGAATCTTGAAAATGGAAAATCTAGGTAAATGAACAGAAATTACAATCATAAGCATCACAATAGAACACAAGAGACGGAAGAGAAATTTTCAAAGAAGCTCCAATAGAAAAAAATGATACATCTATCAAAGAAAATGTTAAATCTCAAAAAGTTCTGACTTACAAAATCCAGGAAATTAAGGGCATTGTGAAAAGGCCAATCCTAAGAATAATAAGAACAGATGTCACAGAAAATATTTTTAATAAAATTGTAAAAGAAAATTTTCCTAAAGTAAAGAAGGAAATGCCTATAAAGGTACAAGTGGCTTGTAGGACAACAAATAAATTGGGCCAGAAAAGAAAACCCCCTACAATATAATCAAAACACTCAATATACAAAACAAAGTTAGTATTAAAAGCTACAAGGAAAAAAGTCAACTTTCATATAAAGAAAGACCTATTAGAATTACACCTAAGTTCTCAATGGAGACTAAACTCCAGAAGGTAGGAGACAGATGTCTTGCAGATTCTAAGAGACCCCTGAGGTCTTACTCTCCATTGTCTGAACCTTGGAAGTTGAGGTCTCAGCATGAATTTGGTGTTTGGCATGTGCATTTCGACTACAATGCTTTCTTAAGTCATCCCTCAATTATGTTCACATATGGATGCCCTGACAACAAGCCTTAAATGGCACCCAACACTCATCTCTTGCTTCACATATTCTTTGCTATATTCTTTTGCGCTTTCATCTCCTAGAGAAAACACAACTTGCTTATTTTTTACAATATAAAGTTTATTATAACTACATTTCCTTCCACCCACAGACTATACACTCCAAAGAAAATAATCTTTGTATTGTTCAACTATGTCCCCTTAAAATATTATTTGATATGGACTAGGTCTTAATAGATATTTGGAGGATTAAATGTATGAATCTAAGCAATCAGGAGACAGTTTAGGCTGATCTAACAAGTTCCAGACTGATTAAATTGCATAGTAAGATGCTGTCTTAGAAAGAAAATGGAAACAAAAGAAATTTAACTTTATTCCTAATTGTGCAGACACTGATGAAATATGGTTGAGTTTAATATCAAGAAAAAAAGGAAAGCATAATTTCAAGTGTGGTGAATGGGGAGTCGACTGCTTGTCATAAAGATGAGTGAAGTATTAGAAATAATCATATTATTAACTTGTGTTGTTTTCTCCATTTTCCCTAAAAGATATGTCACTCACAGGGGAGGTAGGAAGGACAGAGAGGTACTGTCACAGATTCAGTCATAAGGCACAAGCCTTAAAAATTTATCCCTGGAATTAGTTTTTAACATAAATATAATTTTTGCATAAAACCTATGTTAAGTAATACATAATAAAAGTAGAGTAATATTGAAACCATAGAGAAAAGTTTAAAAACAGTTGTCTTCTCTCATAAAAATTGAAATTTTGGGCATGTTCTGAGTGCCTACTGTATATCAGTTTTGTGTTAAGCATTTTATGATTCACCTCATTTTGCATTCACATTTCCCCAAAGTAGGTACCATAATGATTTGTTTTTGTTTGGTTTACACAGGAAATTTAATAGGAAAAATGGTAAAAACTGTAACTTCTGGGGGCTAGAAAATCTAATCACATCTAAGTTAAGCAAGGTTACAGAGTTAGTGTGTGTTAAGTCTGAATGTGAATTAAGGCAATTTGCTCACAGAATAATAATCACTCCATTTCATCTCTAAAGCTCTCCTGCTACCCAGCTCCAACTGACTTTTCACACGAAAATGAAAGAAACTTCCTTGATAAACCATGTGTGGCAAACCTTAAGCCAAACCACTGTTACAGGATGCAGCTCATTGTCTCAGCCTCAATACCAATTCTAGAACCGACATAACCTGTTTTGATCC
This sequence comes from Bramus lutescens, assembly GCA_001685075.1. Taxonomy (NCBI): domain Eukaryota; kingdom Metazoa; phylum Chordata; class Mammalia; order Rodentia; family Cricetidae; genus Bramus; species Bramus lutescens. The sequence continues at coordinate 65,029 of LOEQ01009147.1, forward strand.
CAAAGATCCATTAAGCTGTTATTTTAATTAAAATTTCTCTCTCTTGTGGTAGTGGGGATATGATTGTCTCATGTCCTGCCTCACAGATCTAAGGCCCAAGAAACCTTGCACCTGCAAGCCATAACCTCTTAGTGATGCTCATCAGTTATGAATGTCATTTGCCTCTCTTCATTTGTTACTTTCAAATTAGCTGACCCATGTCCATCACAGAAAAGCCACACTCAGAGGTTATGGATTTTATGATATTAGCTTTTCATCATTCTCCTCAGAAATGCAATTAAGCCATCAACATACCTTTGATATTTCTAAATATAATTTGTGACTAAGGAGAATGTTAAAAATAAAGAAATTTAACATAACATAATCCTTGACGGTGGATATGGACCTGAAGAAGGTAAGTCATGCCAGTCACATTGAATGAATGTGAAAACACAATTAACTGAAAGCATCTGCTGCCCTAGCCTTCTGGGAGCTTGACATCTATTTTCCTCAAACTACAATTAACCACAAGACACAAACCATTAGGTTTTCATTTATTAATAATATACTTATTATTCTTGCATTCCTTATAAGGCTGGCTTTGTTTTATCTTGTGCCATAGACGAGAACACCAAAGCTTCGGAATTATCTTTGAAATCATCCCAATAAGCCACAAATACTAAAGAAGAGAAGAGTTTTCAACTAAAAATCTGTGTTAGCCAGATAATCCCTGCACCTGGGGGCTGGGGCATTCATTGGCAGAGGCAAAAGTGTCAAGAGATTAAGATCATCCTCAAGTGTTTGGTGAGTTCACAGCCAGCCTGAGCTAAATGAAACCTTGTCTCAAAAACTAAAATCATAAAAAACATATCCATCTAATTCAAAACTGAAGCTGTACTTATCTGACCCTTCGCATTGCTTCCCCTTATGTTAAGTTACAACCTAACTAACTAATAGACCCCACCAAGATAATGCAGACACATATTTGCAATAAGTCTATGAAATAATGATTATACACACACACACACACACAAATACATATACATGGTATTGTTCAGCAAAAATTTGATATAAAGACTATTGTGTACAAAAATTATGGCAAGTGTCAAAGAAATGTAAATCTATTGTCTAAATTTTTTAGAAATTAAGAATTGAGTAAGAAAAAATACAACATAAATCATATTATGCCATTTCTTATAGCATACATTTCTTTTGCAAAAAAAAGCTTATTTGGAAAGGTAAATAACAATTATCATGGCTGACCGATCATAAAACATGAGATGAAGGGAGAAAATCTCTTCTTATTCAGGTGATGATGTACCATGAGCATTGGCGTTGAAATGGCAACCTTGATCTTCAAAGTCATCTTTATGTTACTACTTCTAAAATGTGATCATGTACAAAATACACAGTCTACAGGGAGCGCATCAATTGTCTTCAGTGGTAATCATCTAGAAATCTGTTGAAAATAAATTTAATTTACCTATGATACAAAATATGTTAGGTATGTGGAATGTTAACTAACTTAAATTAGTGTCAGCTCACCTATCACATAAATGAGAGTTCAAAATGTTCCAAAGTCCCATAAATACAATAAGAAGGAGTTCTTTGCAGGCTCTATTATCTTTTGTCTATGATTATCTATTGTCTTTGCTGATTAGAGGTATCAAAGCTATTCAGCCAAGTTGAACCACATGCTTCCATTTGATCTTACTTCTCAGTCTGCAGTACTTTGCCTTGAGACAGTATTTCTTATCCAAACCCTCTCACAAGCCACTTGGTAATATTTTCAACACAACACCATTGATGAAGCAGCTATTGTCTGGATATAGATAGTAAACTATGTATACAAGCGCAAACAAGCCAAGGCAGGATTTTCTCCACAGCTCAGAAATGTCCTTTCCTGTTGGGGAGTACTGTTTTAAGGTGTGTGGTTTTTATTTATGCTGCATCTGTTTAACTCTGTGAAGCTGCGGTTCTTTGCCCGTCTAAAACACCTAGTGTCTAATAAAGCACAGGACAGCCAAGAGTGAGGCAGGAGCAAGCGTAGGTGGTGCTGACAGGCAGAGAGTATAAACAGAAGGAGAAACGAGGAAGAGAAGGAGCAAGAGATCCAGGAACGGGGGACATCAGGGTGAGCCACCTAGCTACACAGCAAACCATGGAGAAAGAAGTAGAGAAGAGAAAGATATACAGAAATAGAGAAACATAAAAGCCCAGAGGCAAAGAGTAGTCAGAATAATTAGTTAAGAAAAACTGACAAGAAGCAAGCCAAGCTAAGGTTGGGAATTCATAACTAAGAATGATCCCCTGTGTGTGATTTATCCGGGAGCTGGGTGGTGGAGCCCCAAAGAGTCTAACAAGCATTATATTACACTTTCCTTCTTATGAATCCAACCCCGTCTAGGATTTCATTTGGCACTGTGTTGAAAGTGAGCTCTGAGAATTGTCTAACTTCCATTCTGAAATCATTCTTCTCTTCTTTAAGTCAATATTTTCTTTCATGGATTGGCAGTTATTCACCCTAACAGCAGAGTGGTTTTCAAGTAATATGCTAAATTTATTCTTTTTTTCTCAAATTGTTCAAAATGCCCCACATTTAACAAATGAACTGATAAATTCTTTGCTCTAAAGAATGGACGTTTTCAATTGGGTTATTCATCACAGAGTCACAGGACTTTTCAGAGCCATTGGCTAATCGCTCCCTTAGGTATTTCTAGTGTGACCTGTGAAAAACATTACAATATAGTCATGTGTCTGCTTGTTGGTATTATGTTGTAAATATTTTGTAAAGGTGAAGCATCTGGAGTTGGGTGAAACTGAATTCACAATCAGGTTCTTTAACCTGATGATTAAATGACCTTGATCATTGTACCTGAACTCTGCCTCAGATCAATCACATTGTTGAAGTGAACGGGATCCTTGCGCTACAAGGCACTTTGGAGAAGAAACTGACGTCAGGTTCAGTCTTCCGTTGACCTTCAGCAATGTTCTCTAGAAAAACTTGATCTCTGCTACCCATGATATGTTTTATAATATACATTGACAGTCCGTTCTGGGCACAAAACACAGTAAAAATGGGTCACATCATTGCCCTCACTCTCCATTGGTTTCCAGGTATGGCTCTAAAGGCTGCTCACTTTGTCTGAGCATAACGCCATGGAAAAAATAACAATTCTCTCTTAAAGCACTGGTGGCAGAATGGTAGAAGCAGAGAATTTTCAGTGTAGTTCTCTGATACGACCAGGCATACACATGCAAAGAAAATGATCCTAAACATACTTAAACTAATTAAAGTTGTTTTTTGAGCCTGGAGGGAAGTTAAATTATTGGAGTATGAGCTACTAACAAGTGGCTACACCACTGAAGAAAAGGGATACAGCAGAATGGGGTATGAGACATGGCAATGAAGGCATATGTGCTCAAAATACATTATATGCATATGAAATTATCAAAGAATAACATCTTCACGAATATTTATACAGTATCAAAATCTTTAATCCATGTGTTTGTCTTTTGCCAATGCCAAAATGTCTCATTGCTGTAACTTCACAGTTAATGTGCTGTTTGTCCTAATCCAACATTGGCTTCACTCTTGGTGAAGTTTCCCACCTCTGTATCAACTCAAAAAGAAAGAAAGAGAAAGGAAGAAAGAAAGAAAGAAAGAAAG
>LOEQ01009148.1:13499-25638 GCA_001685075.1 Bramus lutescens
GGGAGGACCTTGGACTTCCCACAGGGCAGGGAACCCTGACTGCTCTTTGGACTGGAGAGAGAGGGGAAGGGGAAGTGGGGGGAGGGGGAAGTAAATGGGAGGAGGTGGAAATTTTTAATAAAAAAACTAAAAATAAAAAAAAGAATTGGAAACTGAACTAACTAATAGTAGCAAATATATTTTCTCTTCAGATATTCTCTGAAGATAGGGATAACTTATTTGTAATCAGAAATGTGTGATAAAACTGATGATACATACAGGTGATATCTGTATGGGAGAAGACAGAACTGAATTAAGTTAGCTACAAAACAGGATTTTGCTATAAGAAAATTGAGTATCTAATAGAATATTTTAGTGGTTTATTTCTATTTCATCCTCTCAAAGTTAATCTATTAGTATTTCTATACTATTAACTTTTATTGTGAATGTAAGATTAAAATACTCAATCATAAAAAGAAAGCATATCATGGATGCAAAGTTGGAAGAGTCCTTACTTATGAAACATATGTTGTAAACTGTCTGACTTGGTTCTGGTGGCAGGCACTATTTTCAGAGAGTCATGAGCACAGTACAGTACCAGAGACTGGGATTAAATTCCTTAAGCAAAGTTAGTATGAAAACTGAATCCAAAGAATACTGTCTCATTAGCTGGGTCTCCTACTGATAGACCAAACCATTCTCACAGAGCACAGTTTGCGCAGCATCAGAGAGCAACGTGACACAAAAGGAAGAAATTGGATTTCAATGGAAGGTCAAAATTAAAAAGGAGTTTAGAGTCATCCAGAAACATCAACAGAAGCTAAAATAATTGGTTCCAGGCTGGAGTTCACTTAGTGTTTGAGACTGTGCCTAGAGAATCCTCACAATTAATTTACAGGGAGCATAATTTCTAAAGAGGAGCCATGGGAGCCTGTGATTTAGGAATAAAAAAATTCCAGGGCAATTGTGAAACTTAGGGATAAAGCTGCTCCAAATGAATGACTTAGCTCTTGCCTGTACATCACCCGGAGTGGGCATTCTAGGTAAAAGACCACCAAGGCTGACTGTTGACTGTTTTCTTAATCTTATGATCCAGTGTCACTAAGCATTCCAGAAGAATGGGGGCCAAGAAGGAACTGTTGGTTTGCCTCAAAGTGGCTTCTCATGTCCCTGAGGCCACTGGTTTCATTGGTACATTTTGATCCTCCCCTTGGGGAGAGGTAACAGGAATTTTGGGGAAGAGGTAAATGATACTGTCAACTTCAACTTGGAAGGATGTTTGGGTATAAAAATTGAAATGTGGCCTAGAAAGGCTGCCCACTCTAAGTAAAGCCTTTGTACTTTAATCCTGAAGAACCTGACTTCAACCCTCAGGACTCCCTGAAGAAAAAAGCTGCCTATGGCGATGCGTGATCTCGGTGCTAGACAGGCAGAGACAGGCTAATCCATGGCCAGCCAGCCTGTTCTACTTGGCAAGTTACAGGCCAGTATAAGCTTCTTTTCACCCTGATCGCCATGCCTAAAACAGAGTTGACAGGATGGTGAGATAGCTCGGGGAGGGGGACGACGACAGTGCCTAGCCTCAAGCCTGTGAATCTGAGGTTGACCCCTGGGAACTACGCGGTAGAAGGAGAGAACCCACTCCTAGAAGTTCTCCTCTGACCTCCATTCAAGCATTGTGGAAAGAGCATGCCCTCCCCTTCCTTTAACAGATAAACAAAATATATAAAAAAAGAAAAGGCAGGAAACTCCTGAGGAATGACACCCAAGGTTAGCCTATGGACTCCATACGCACTGAGCATACAGGCATGAGCCTTCACACAGACATACCCCCACACAAACTGAACATGCATGCACACTCATGTAAAAGTGAAAGTTCAAATGGCTTTGGGAAGATACTCTTCTATTTTGATAAGAGGTTTTTTTTGAGCATGTTTCAGGGTTAGGTAAGTTGCCAGAGGATTGGAAGTTTGAGAGAGTAGGAAGCAGGCCACCTTTGTTTATGGGAAGTGTGCAGGATACTTCCCCACATTTCCAAGATCTAATCATCCTACCCATCCTAACAAACCAAAACATTCACGTTTATGAGAAAAATTCTCTGAATTTCTCTATTTCTACAGAGCCTGGCCCAAAGGCTCTATCAGTGGGCTGCAGTTATTCTGTGTATTAGAATCTCCAGGGAACCTTCGGGAGAAATTAGCTGACTCTGGGTGCTCCCCTAGAGATTCTGGTTTAATTAGTCTGGGCTGGCAACCGTACTTTTCAAAGCTGCCAAGTCATTAAGTACAGCAAGGGTTGAGAACTAACTACTGTGGTAGATAGGAAAAGGAGACAGGGAGCTGGGCGGGGGAGTTCAAGAAGTCACCTCTTTGGTTTGTTCACCTTCAGAAGTACAGTGTTCTGTAAAGTGTGGCACATCCACAGGGTCCTCAGTGCCATTAGATTTGGTAACACGTGGGTAAGACTTCTACACATACATTTCCATATGTGTGAGTGTGTTCCATATATGTATGCACATACCTATATGCAAATTATATTGTATAAATATAGTTGAGCAAATGTTAGAAACATAACCAACATATCAAATTTGAGATTAAATGTATACGATTGCTGAGGATGGTGCTAACTTCAATCGGTCGTTTTATGTGGAGCTTCTGTAAATTCCAGGGTAAGTGGGAAGTAGGCTAAAACGTGGGAAAAAAACCGTGAAAAAGGAAGCAAGCATGTGGAACTTGAATATGGCAGGAAAGGAGCCCGGAATTTGTGAACTCTTTCTCCAAAGCTTCCTGTTTTAAAGGTTGTATCCCTCTACAGCCAGGAGGCTGGTGCAATGCCATCTCCTCCCTGCTCCTCTCATATGGATGCCTAAGAAAGATCTCAGTCTCCTTCCTATGCTGCTGAACTGGGCTCAGACCTGAACCCACGCTAGGGGGGCTTCTAGCCTCAGCCACTATCTGAGGACAGCTGTCACAGCCTGTGACTCACTCGCTTGGGTCTCCGTTTTCAGATTCCAATCTGAGCTAAACCTAAGGTGGCTTGGCTACCTAAGCATAATGGGGCAGAAAACCAATGCTCACAAGGTTTTCGGCTCCACAGCACAAAAGGGAAGCCAGAGTGACCCAGATCCAGGTTAAGCAAACTCACAGGAGAGGACCAGTGACATGAAAACCCTAAACGAAGCAAACAAAAGCAGCCTGAAGGAAAGGTCCCGCCTTGCTAACACTTCTTTCTATTTGACATTCTCCGGGCCTGATGCAACCTCCGTTGCCCAATTTATATTTACACATTCCCCACTTGTCCACAAAGAGCTTCAAAAGCTCCCAACGCCACAGCATTCCTTTCCTAAATTCAAGTGTCTAGTTCAACAAGGTGGCAGGGCAGGCCTGTGACATCAACTTTTCCAGGGCCAAGCAAAGTGTTCTGAGAAGGTTTAGAATTCCCAGGTAAACCGAAAAAAAGGACAAGGTGCAAAGGCAAGAGCCTAGCTGACAGCCTCGCTTCCACTTAGCCCCGCCGTTCTCACACCCACTTGATCACACACTGCCAACTGCACCTACAATCTCACCTTTCGCCCTACCCTGCTCTTCCCCAATCCAAAGGGCACTAACGATGGCAAAGGTGAGTGGGGTGAAAACCATACCCAGGCTTCAGCCTCCTCCTCCTTTTCCAGGAGCCTCCCGCCCAGGCTTTCCACATCCTAGCAGCTTCCTGGTCACCCAGTCCTCGGTACACCTTTGCACCACCCAACAAAATGGCAGGTTAGCGACAGAAGGGGCCGAGGGCGCTGGTTCCTCCTCTAACCAAGCATAGACCCTGTAGACCCTGTCTAAAGCCGAGTCCCCAAGCCACCTCCAAGCGCCAACACCCCTCTCCTGCCCAAGTGCCTAATCTTGGGCCCTTCGCCTGCTCGCTCTCTAGGGGACATTTCCCATTCCAGGCCGGCGAGCAGGTGTCCGCGTAACAGGTGCCAGGCAAGAGGCCGCGGCACAGCGTGGAAAGGACCCCTAGACCGTCCGCAGGAAAAGGTCACTTCTAGAGGGAGGAGGCTGAAGGAGGACACCGAGGGCCAGACCGGGCTGGGAGCAAAGATGCTGCTGCCTGTCCCTGTTCCTGGGGCTCGATCGTTGCCTACGCTGGGCAGCCCCACTTACAATCTCCAGGCAGACGAAAGCTCCAGAGTAGGTCCGCAGGATGTCGGGGCCAGCGGGCAGGGTGATCCGGGGCGCGGGGAAGGACACAGCGGGGNNNNCGCCCCGTCACGTGGGCACAGGTGAGCGCGCCTCGGCCCTGGTGCCCGCAAGGGTCACCCGTACAGGTGCGGTGCGCTCAGGCCCCAACGCCCGCTCCGCAGCTCTCCCGGGCTCTTCGGATCACCTGCCGCCCCTGCGCCAAAGGGGTCCCGCCTGCCCATCCCACCCCACTCTCACAGCCCGTCCTCGCCCACTTTCACCAACTGGGCAGGAACAGAAGCTGTGACTCAGAAGGCAAACTCCAGGCACACCTGGAAAGTGGGGTGCGTCTTTTAAAGGGGACGCTAATGGGATTTTAAATATGCCACCAAGGTCGTGTGGTGTGTTGGAGTCGGTGGCCGGCAGTGGGTACCTGGAGGGCTACTTCGAGTCTTTTCTGCTCTGTTCAGGGAAATCCCTATGAGGATATCCGTCAATGATAGAAAAGTTCAGCGCACAAGAAGCGTTCTTGAAACTGTAGCTTATAGGACGGCAGCTACGTTTCCAATTTTGAGATCTATATCATTGTTGTCTACTTACGATGTTACCAGCATTACATTTCCACACAAACACTTTTCATTTCACCCTCAGACACATACTCTTTGCCACTGCCTTCTAACACTCAGCAGATACTTAAAAAAAGCAACAACAAACAAAAACCAGGATGATATGTACGAGTCCCCTGCCTCTGTTTACCTCCTTGCATCCCCCCTATATTTTAGGTTTCAGTGTCAACGTTCCGTAAGTGGAACAAATGAAGGGAAATTTCTCAAAGATCGTCGGAGGATAAATAACATACATCAGCACACAGGTAGATCAAGTGGAAAAAGCAATTGCTAACCCGCGTGTCAGCACCTGCCTGGATTAGCAGCACTACATAGGCTTGAGTTTGAAGCCAACGTAACCAGTAACAAGACATCTAGGAATACTTAGGAAGACCCTGTCAAGCAACAAGAACAAAAAATCAGATATTTGCGTACATAGATGTAGATCTATGTATAATAGACATATATAGATATGTTTATGTATAATAGACATACATAGGTATGTCTATTATAATATGTCTATGTATAATAGACATATGTACATATATACACACGTATGTCTATGTATAATCTGTATGTCTACATACAGATTTCAGACATTCTCCAAATTGAGTCTTGTTCTGCTCTATCTAGTATAGCTCTTGAACTGCTTGTTTCTCCCTGCATGGATTGTCAACAAGTTTTACTCTAAGTCTTTATTATTTTAATGAACGAAACTCATAGGTGTGGTGGTGACATCCGAGTAAAAGCCACAAAGGAGGGTGTGGATGAAACCTTTTGCATTTACCTCCTGTCACCCACACCTGTTAGTCACCGCTCTCTGGCATTTCGTGTGTGCGGTTTGTCTAATAGGAAACCTCAAGTTTTCTTCATTGATCTGTCTGATTGATAAACGTTTCTGTGCCCAGACCCTGATGGGCAAGAAATATTCATTTGCTGCCTAAGTAGCACTTAGAGGAGGCTCAAATGTGAGGCCCCTTCAGAGAATTCCTTACGGAGAGGCTCAGTAACTACATACAAGATGCCCAAAGTATCATGGTGAGCAAACTTGAAGTGTCCAGACCCATGCGTGATTTAAAGCCTCAAGTGTGTATGTTTTAAAGCTGTTGACGAAGAGAAACCTTGCAACTAAATCCTTTCCAGCACCGACCTTGCTGTACTGTTTTCCCTGCCCACACCTACTTTGATTTCTCCTTCATGGCCAATTTATTGGTTTTCAGCTGTTTTTCTTGCCCTCATTCTCTGATCTACCCATTCTGGCATGTCTGACTCCTCTATCCACCTGATGCCTTTAGGAGGGATTCGATAGCACACACATTAGTTACACACACTTCTCTCTGTCTTGTCTTTTGCCTTTTATCTTCCTTGTTCCACGTTTCAGCCTGTGTTCAGCTCAACATCTCCATCTGCCTTCTCTGATGTTATCATCACTCTTGCCAGAGTTACTAAGAGGGCATTGGAGCCATGGCTACGTGTGACAGCCAGGCTTCATTAGGCCTTACGAATTCCTCGACATCATCCCATTTCTCTTGATTATTATTCCCTAACTTCCAGCTTCTTTCCTGCTCTAGTCCTCTTGCCAAGAACATGTAACAATGTTGAGCGAAGGAACACAATTCAAGACCATTCAAGTCTTTCTAACTTCTCTTATTTTACAAGCATGTAGGACATCTAGAGCATTGAAAACCACTGCTGTCGATCCAGTTATCCAGGACAAACACCTGGGTATTTCTCTTCACAGCTCCTTCTCGGGCCATGGCTCCATTCAGCTCACAGTTCTGGATTTTACTCCCATGATATATCAATGTCTCCCCATTCTCAGTGTCTCTGTCTACCTCACAGGATACTATCCCTCCTCACAGTGAACACACTGCCCCTCTTAACTTCCTCACTTGTGAACTACAATCTGCCATCCAAATGATTTCTAAACACAAAACCGACTGTAGTCAATCCTCTACATATAACCGCTCTAGAATCCCCTTCTGTTCTCTAGGTCAATTACAAATGCCACGGAATGCAGGTATTTCTGTGACAAGGCTTCTGATGGACATTCTCAGCTCCCAGCCCATAGACCCACTTACGACTGCAGTAATTGCCCTGTCCCCAGCTTCACCGCATGTTCTTCCTTCTAACAGAGCATCCTTCTTATGTACTATAAAAACTCTTCCCTAGAAGACCCCTTGGGATCATAGGGACAGCACTTTCCTGCAGCTTTCCCCTGTCCAAAGTTTCATGTGTGTTCCCCTGTTGGGCTTAGTCTTAGAGCCCTTACCTTGCTGAGCCAAGGTAGGGTTCCCTGTCTCCTGTCTCTTTGCTAGAGTTGTGTAACAGGATATTAATTTCAAAAGTTCAGTGGGGGCACCAGGAAATGATGGGTATCCGATGTCAAGGTGATCTGTGTATCAGACCCTCGGAAGTTCAAAGTGGGGGTGACAGCAACCTTGAGCTACTCACTTCCGTTAAGAATGTTTAAATATCAGAAATGAGAGGCTGTGAAAAGAGGCCTGTTTGGGGAGAGGTGGAAGATACTCGCTATCTTTCTCTTCAGAGTGCTCTGTCTAATTACAGGAAGCTGTTAACCTTTAGTCATATTGCATAACACAAGTTCAAGTGCAGTCAGCCCACCTAGTGAACTAATTCCGCATTTAAATCTCTCTGCTTCAACGCCATCACTTTCTCTCTTCCTGTTTCTTTTCATATGTGAATTTGAAGTCCGTCTCAGTTTTTCAATTCATTCTTGACGTTTCCTTCAGAAATTAATCCTTTCTAATTTCCTCTTCTCTTTTCTGACATTCCAGTTTCTACTTTCTAATCAGTCTTCTGCATAAATGTTCTTCTGCAATTCCAAATTTCACTTATGACAGAAGCCAGCAACGTCTGATTCCTCCTCTAAACAGGAGAAGCAACATTTGCTGTGCTGAATAACAGGAAACAGCTAAAATCCAAGCGATAAATGTGTGGAATCGTGGATTTTAGGCTTTGCACATCACGCAGTTCAGAACTATGACTAGACGGGAAAGTAATGATGACAGTCCTGTGGTGATCTGAGGTTGGAGAATTTTCAGAGTGCAGGAGGAAACTTTTCTTGGTAAAGACCCGCAGTCTCCTTGAGTTTAAGTGAAAGAAGCTTGGAATTTAAGAAAATAACTGGGCTAGACTTCATGGGATACTAAAAATAAAAGGTGTATACCAGCCAAAACTGGTGAGTGACCAGAGGGGTACCTGAAGTCTTCAGAAGAGTACATATTTATCATATCCACACATGAAGGTGAGATATCTCCCTAAAGCCAGGGCAGGAATACCTCAAAGGAGCAACAGTTCATACAGGGCCAAGAATCGTTCATGTTTCCATCTTTTGTAGTGGGCAAACTCCCAATAAATGTACTACTAAGGAAGAGTAATTAGAGTTTTGCTTCAGTTCTAAGGCAAAGTCTATGTTGGATAGATGTCTGCCATAGTCCAACATCACAAATATTTTTATTAATCTTTCTTTCTTTCTTCCTTTCTTTTTATGAGACAGGGTCTTCTAGCTATGATTAGCCTTGAACTCATGATATAAACCTCTTACCTCAGTTTCCAAGTGCTGGGATTACATGGACGAGCCAACACATCTGGTGTAAATTCTTTTAAAAATGCCTGGAAAGGAATACCTTACTCAAATGTGGTACAGAACAATTCTTAGGAATTTTATAGGAATACAAAAATATCCAGCAAACAGCAAGATAAAGCTTACAATGTCCGGTATTCAGCTAAAACTTTCCAGGCATATGAAGAAGCAGGAATAATTAAGTACAATGAGGATATAATTAACCATCATACACAGGTCAAAAATCAGCATAGATGATTTTTCTCAGTGGGAAGACCATTAGGATAGTTATTATATATGGATGTCATAGGTTAAAAAAAGAAAAATGAAACACATCAAGTAGAAAGATTTAACTTAATAAAGATGGTAGCGGGACAGACAAAGACTATTCTGCAGAGGATTAACAACAGTCAGAAGATGAGATAATTTTACATGAAGATGGAGAAGCAGAAACTAATACTGTATACATAATAAGTGACTGAAAAAAAGATCAGCATTTGCATGAAAGATGTTGTTGAAATGTTTTAAGCTTGTAATCAGGGTCTACAAAGAAGATGGGATAGGAAGCAGAGTAGTTAAAGAAACAATAGCTGAAAGATATTCAAATTTTAAAGAATTTGCACTCACAGTTCTTACAAACTCAACAGACTGGAGGAGTTGGAAACATGAAGAAATCTAAACCAAGTCACATGCCAATCCACTTGCTCAGAGCAATGATAGACATCTTTAAAGTAATCAGGAAAGGAACCTCATTGCATTCAGAAGCAACAAAGACAAGGACAGAAGATTGTACATAGGTAGCAATCGGAGCAAGAGGAGAGCAGAATGTCATCATTAAGCTATCTAAGGGAAGAAAGAAACATTGTCCCCCTACAAGTCTATACACTAAAAACAAAGATGTTTCAAAGCTATTTTCATGTGTTGAAACAACTGAAGATAACTGAGAGCAGACATTGCACTACAGGAAAGGGTAGATGGAGTCTTAAGTAGAAGAAGTGGAGGCCACCTAAAAATCCAGTTCCACTCAGAGGAGATGCCTAGAAAGGATGCACATGTGAGGGAATACAAGATACCTTGAATTGGGCATGTTTGCAGGGCATGTGTGTGTGTGTGTGTGTGTGTGTGTGTGTGTGTGTATTCACATGTAAGTAAGTGTCTGTATATACGTGCACGTGTATATGTGAAAGCCAGAGTCTGTCATCAGCTGTCTTCTGCAGTTACTTTCCACTTTATTTTTTTCTGTATTAACTTGGAAACAATTTTTACAAAAATATTCTAAAGTAGTCTTTGATAATTTCATTCGTGTTTATACTCTTACCATACTCACCCCCAACACCCTCTCTTGTCCCTTCTTCATACCTGATGGTTTTCCCAACAGAACCCCCCCCCCACATCCTACCCTCCCATTTTCATTTTTAAATTCATTATTTGTGACCACTGAGTTGAATTTAACACCAATTGCCTGCATGATCATGGGTAGGAGCGTACGTACTGGAGCATGGGCAATTTACCATTGCTACATCGCTGAAGATTGCAACCAGTGGCTGTCATTAGCTTTCCAGGAAGATAAGGGGCCTCATGAACTTCCCTCCCATTTTTATGGACCATTGATAGGTCCAGTCTTGAGCAAGTTAAGCACAGCTTTTCTATTCATGAGTACAAGGGCTACATAATATCCAGAAGACAGTATCATACAGTACAACTCCCACCCCATTCTCCTGGGATTCACTGGTTTGCCAAGGCTGTTCAGCAGCTGAGCTCCAGGATGAAAAGTTTCTGCCCCCTGAAAAATCCTCTCAGCTGATGCAGCAATCCAAATCAGACCAAATCAAACCGAATTAGAAAAAGCCCAGGTTTAATGGATAAAACGTTCCCAGATGATTTTCCAGTCCCTCAGAGAGGAGTTGGAAAAGAGAGACCGAAAAATCACCTGAGTGGTTTCTGGGGGGCAGTTTAAATACCCTGTGAGAGTGGTCTTGAGGATCTCTGGGTGAGGGGTCATCATTTAATAGGCTTTCTGAGATGCAGCAGGGTTTGGAATGAGTTGGGGGAGAGGCCTTGGGATGGAGCTTCCACAAGAACACTACAGGCTCTTTGGGTTTATGGGTGCCAGGGACTGGGATGGAGCTTCCACCAGAACACAGGCATCTGTCTGTTCCCACCTCTCCAATACTGCTAATAGACATACATCACTGTATCCAGATATTTGCTTTTATTTTTGTTTATTTGGTTTTGAGACAAGTTTTCCCTATACCTGTGTCTGTCCTGGAGTTTATGATGAAGACCAGTGCAATCTCAAACGCCAACACTTTCCAGGGTAAGACTGAAGTCCAGACAAGAATGGGTCGATGGTTGTCCAAACCACACCTTGACGGAACTGCTTAGATGGCCATATCCCTGACCTCCTCTTAAACCTTACTATCACTTTAGAAGCCCAATGAAAGACTGAGGGGTTCAGCAGATCTTCCCCCCTTTCCAATGTGGCCAAATTGGATAAATCTCCTGTTTCTACTTTTCAATATTAATTTGAATTTTGCTTTTTTAAATCGGCTTTTTGAGGAAAGGTGGCTAGGACTGACTTGGAGTCCAGGTGTCTCCCAAGCTGGTTAACTCTTCTTTACCTGGCAGTCTTTGGGAAAGGTGAAATGCCACCTCTCTCAGTCCCCTGCACTTGAAATCATTTCCTATCTTCAGGGCACCTAGCCTAGGTGCCGCAGAAGGCACACAGAAGTGGTGTATAAAGGGCCTGACCTGCGGGGTGTATCGGCATCCGTTCCTTACACCTCAAATGCCGATGTCTCTCTTAGATATCAGGCTTCCATCCTTTTGAATGACCTTGAACCTGAAGCCCAACAGGTTTGACGGTAAACTTCCTTCTAAATTCTTCTCCTTTCCTTTGGTTTCTTCTGCTTCTCTTCTATCACTATATTCCCAGTTATTCAGTTTCAAATGTCTCTTAAAAACAAAAGCACTTTGTCTTATTGAACTTTCTATTTCTAAGCAGTTTTCGAGTTATTACAAGCCTTCCTCTTTAATATCTCCTGTATAACCCATTCATTCATTTCCATTATTTAGAACAAAGCTCTCTTGTTTCTCCTTGGAGTTATGTACACTAAACGTTGCAGAGAGTAATGTTTGTCTTCCACTCTTTCCATTCTGTGGGAAATTTTAGATTCTGTGACTCTGGGTTCATCAAAACTAGCCTTGACATCTCCTTTTTCTCCCACTAGCTTCTGATGCCTGCCTATGACATCCCAACAACAACTAGAAGACCAATGTCTCTTTCCTCCTCTACAGCCCAACGTCTATGCCAATCTCTCCATTTGTTCTCTCTCTTGAGTAATTCCTCCTTTAGCTTTTGCATATACAAACTTGATCTCTTCTCTTGCTTCCTGCTTGACAACCACAATACCTCCATTTAAACATTTCCATCTTTTCAACACTTTTCATTCTGTCTTATATAGCAGTCATCCAGTAGTTTATACAATATGTGTATGAACATGCAAATATTTATTAACGTGAAAACTCACAAATACACATATGTATATATGTGTGTTTATATGGAGAACAATATAGCAATTAATTATATACATTTCTTTTCTACTGTAGATCATGATTATTTTTGCCTTATGTGTGCTTGTGTTTTGTGTGTTATTTGTTCCTTTTGGGTATTTAATGAGCATAAAGCCACTTATACACTAGGAAGCATTCTACAATTAAGGTAATTACCAGTGCTTACAGCAATGACCTCTTCTTCTTCTTCTTCTTCTTCTTCTTCTTCTTCTTCTTCTTCTTCTTCT
>LOEQ01009149.1:19356-29954 GCA_001685075.1 Bramus lutescens
TACTGGCCAACCAGTGTTTATTTAAAACATAATTGACAGAATACAGAATTGTCCTACACCAACCTGTAAGATCAAATTCAAAAAGCAGATCACATATTTCCAACATATGAATGGCACAGGATATACATTACCATTTCAAAACATAGAGCAAAGAGCATAGTGAGGAAATACTGGACCAAAGCTAGACTGAAAACCAGTTGGGAAAACTCCAAACTGCATCTCCATCTGATGTAAAAATGCTCTTCAGACCTTCACCTCCATTCAGCTTTGGTGACTGCAGCACACTTCTTTCTCTCAGGCTGGTTCCACTCCCTGTTAGCAACTTTCCTCAGCAGGTATCCCACGGCTCTGGGATCTCTAACATCTTGAGATCTCCAAGGCAATTCAAGTTTCATAGCTTCAAGCAATGGCCCCTCTAGACCTCCATGTAGGGACACCCCTGACACATGCCTGTCCTCAGTGGCTTTCCTCAGTCTCAAGGGCAAATTCCATAACCTGTTTCTCCTATCCTTAACTCTAAAGTCAGAACCACATGGCTGAAGCTGCCAAGTTCTGCTGTTAGCTGGGGCTGGAACATGACCCCCTCATTCAATTACATCTTTACCAGCTTTCTGTCCTTCACTGCCTAAGATAGGCAGATTGGCTGTCCTGAAACTTGTTCTGTAGACCAGGCTGGCCTCAAACTCAGAGATCTGCCAGCCTCTGAGTTCTTAGTGCTGGGTTTAAAGGCATGTACCACCATACTCAGCTTTAAGCCTTTTTTTTTTTTTTAAGATTCGTTCCACAAATTGAAAACTTGCCCTGAGGTCTTCCTTTATTCCATGTCTTAATCTGTTTATCTCCTTGAACACAGGATTTAGTTCCATTCTACTTCCTGGTGCTCCTTTTTTCCTTAATTTTTACATTTTGTAATTTACCCTGTTCAGCTTGTTCCTTTTCATTTGAAATCTTCATTAGAGTTAACGCTAATAATCACACAACGGAGTCTATATTAGGCTGTTTTGAGATTTCCTCTGCCAATAGAATTAACCCAAAAGTCTTCTCTCTAGCCTCAGGCAGACTCTTAGGACAACGGCAAAGGCAGGCGTTTTCTTCAAAGAATACAAGAATAATCTCTAGGCAACATACTAAAATTATTCTCCTCTGTAACCTGTTGATCAATGCCCCCAACCCTGCCCGCCATTGAATTAAATTCAACACCACTATTTTCTATACTCCTATTAGTATGGCCCTTAAAACATTCAACTGTTTTTTTAATCCACAGTACCAATGTCCTTATTCCTTCAAACAAAAATATGAACAGGCCCATTACAATAACACTCTAGCTGGTATCAACGTCTGTCTTTGTTGGGGTTTCTATTGCTGTGAAGGGACACCATTTCCACAGCAACTCTTATAAAGGAAAACATACAGTTGGGGGGCTCAGTTATTGCTTCAGAGATTCAGTCCATTATCATCATGGTGGGGAGCATGGTGATGTGCAGGTAGACACAGTGTTGGAGAAGTAACTGAGAGTCCTACATTTTTCAGGCAACAGGAAATGGTCTCTGACACTGAGAATAGCTTCAGCATAGGAGTCCTCACAGCCTGCTTCTACAGTGACACACTTCTTCCAAGAAAGCCACACCTCCTAATAGTGCCACTCCCTTTGGAGGTCTTTTGCTTTCAAACAATCTGTGTGTGTGTGTGTGTGTGTGTGTGTGTGTGTGGCTGGGGGGGTATGTGATGAGGGCCGTCTGGGAGATATTGGATGAGTTTGAACTTCAGAGTCCTAACCTGTCACCCTTAATGGCCATCTCTAAAGGTGCCTTAGCATAGCAGATCTGGAGCCCATCCAGCAAGGTCCATATTGTCCACATCTAGCCCACAGCATCAGGGAGCCAGGCCCTGGGGTACTCACCTCAGGGAAGTTGCCTCATTCCTCTGCACAGTCATCATCTTTGGTGCAGTTTTACATTAACTTGGAGTAGAAGACATTTACACTCTGCACTGCCCCACGCTATGCTGGATGCTTGGCAAACAAATGATAGTTATTCAGAGAACTGTCATCATCTTTTATGCAAAGGAGAGGCCTATAGGCAGAAGTTTCTGTCCCACCTGAGCACACAGTCATTCAGTCACAAATAAATGCACAGAGGCTTATATTAATTATAAACTGTTTGGCCTATTATTCAGGTTTTTTACTAACTACCTCTTACAACTTAAATTAACCCAAAATTCTTATCTATGTTTAGCCATGTGGCTTGCTACCTTTTCTCAGTAAGGCATTCTCATCTTGCTTCCTCAGCTTCTGGATGATGACTGTGTCTCTGCCTAGTCTGGTCACCCTGCCTATATTTCCTGCCTGGCTACTGGCCAATCAGCATTTAAAAAACCAATACTAGCGACAAATCTTTATAGTATACAAGAGCATTATCCCACAGCAGGGGTCAATACTTACAAGGACAGGAGCCTCAGTAACGTGGTAAAAATAGTGAGCACACTTCTGCCTCTCCCCAAACTGTCTCTAAGAAAGATGACTCTTCACACTTTTAGCTATACTAGAATGGACATTTTTGTTCTGTGGAACCAAGTGTGAAGAAGATGGATAGCAATGAGATGACACATCTCTCTCTCCCTCATGTGAGTATGTGCATGAAATCTCAAAAATAGTAAATATACTGACATTGAACCTTTTGATTTAAGGATAACACAAACATTTTATAGGAGGAAAGACCATTTATCCCTCACTGTCACAAGATCACCAGTGACAGGCAGCTTCTCATTAGTCTTATGTAACTGTTAAGACAGGACCATTTCCATAGTGCCTAAACAGTGCAGATGTGGTAGCCATAATTTGGAAAATTAATTTTTCATGTAATTTAATTCTATTATATTTTATATTTTATTATATAAGCATCAGCTTGATTATTTTTTGACATAGTGTCATGCTATGTAGCTTCGGCTGGACTCAAACTAGCAATTCTCCTGCTTCAGAGACTATAGGTGTTCTACATCATGCCAATCAAGCAAAAAATTTTGATACTGGTAATATGCTACTGAGTGTGTACCATGGTTTACTTAACTCATTCTTGGCAGAGCTTTAGGTACATGCTAGATTTTTTCCCTCACAGCATTGCTAAAATGACGTTTGTCTTATGTGAAGAGTAAAGAGTCTGGTGAAGCATGGGGGTGGGCATTCAAGCATCACTGCCACACAGCTCCCGACTGAGAGGTTCACAGACTGAAGACATGTACCCCACTGAAGTCCCATATGTCCCATGTCTACCATATGTGTGTGGGAGGACTTGGAGCTTGATCCTCAAAGATGAGATAGTCTAGGTGGTTGTTAAGGGGACAAAGGAATGGACTTTGGAAACCTGTCTAGTGTCACTCTACTTAGATTGTCCTCAAATTCAAAATGAAAGTCTTGGCTGCAAACTGCTCTATGGATCTCTGAAGGTTGCAAACAAAGCCTGTATCATCATAGAACGTTGAACAGGGGTTGCACTAATGATAAGCAGGATGGAAGGCTTGGGGAAAGCTAGCCAAGCAGAACACCAAGTAGGAATTCTGCTTTCCGAGTGCTGTGTGGATCTGCATCCCACAAGCAGCCTATTTCCACCCTGACTCTTACCAGCTGAACCACTTGGTTTATAGGGTCTATTTTTATCCTCAAACTCCAATCACTTTGATTTTCTACTCATTTCCTCTTGTGTTATCTTAATCCCCTCTTGGTTCATCCTCAGCAAGATACCTACTTTATCAGGAAAAAAGAGGAAAATTTATGAAGTACAGCGTTGTGACAAAGGAAGATCTGCCCTCCCTCTGGTCACTCGCATCTTCTACTGTACAACTCAAATGGGTTCATAAGATGCATGATATCTGGTAATTTCAGAACTTGAATGGACATTGCTGGGCTCACCAGAAACAGTTATTTGCAGGATAGAGATGAGAGACTAAATGAGTTGTCCGTTCCCTCCTCGAAGCAGCTGAAAACACTTAAACTCATAAATCAAACTGAGCCATGTGCCCTACAGATAACAATTAGATTGTTTGAAAACCAGTTTCCCCCTCTAGCTCCAGAAAACTAAAGGGGATTGGAGAATAGTTTCTTCCAGCCCCCAATGGTCATTCCACCACTGCTGTAATGAAAATAAACCGCCCATGAGTAATGAACTACAGGCTTCTTTTCAGATGTCTCACTGGACAAGGGAAGGATGATTCTCTACCAGACATGAGGGTCAGACAAATAAATCATGCTTCTGTAAATCTCAGATGGGGACAGTAGACTTCTGCATACCCCAAAGAAATCATGAAATATAGCATGCTGTTTTGCAACAAAATCAGAGGCCTTGGTGTCTGAAACACATCGTAACATCTTTATTCTCATTCCCCCAAAGACAACTGTTTAAATTTGATGTACATTTATAGGACACTTAAAATATTAATTTGTCCTCTCTCCATAACTACTATTTGAAGTTAGTTCAGATACTATCATTAACATCATCTCATTTTGCAAGAAATTGAGCAGAGTTTGAACTTGCCTGAAGTCACCCAACCTGCCTGATTCAACTCCAGCACAGGCCTGTGCTCTGATTCACTCTGCTATCCTACCATTTTCCCCTCATGGATATGTGTGTGGCGTCTCTGTGTGTAAATGGGTGCTTGCAGGTGTGCAGGTATATGTGTGTGTGTGTGCAAGTGTGCGTGTGGAGGCCCCAGGCTGATGTTGGCAGTCTTCCTCAGCTGCTTACCTTATTCGTGGAGCAAGGGATTTCAGTTGAATCCAGAGCTTGCTGATATGGCTATGAGCCAGTCCTTGGCATTCCCTGTCTCCACCTTCCCAGGGCTAGATAGAATTATAGGCATGTCACCAGACACACCTGACCTTCACGTGTGTTCTGGGGATTCAAATTCTGTTCCTCCCATTTGTGTGGCAAGTGCTTTAACCACTGAGCCATATCTCCAATTCAGTGTTTTTCTTCACAAGGTTTAAATGCATTTGATTCCTGTGTTTTAAAATACAGCTTCTGTAACACCAACAAAAAGGTGCACACATTATATTCACAATGTATGTGTTGGGGACTCTGCAGGGAAAAAATGGGCATAGATCATGCACAAGGTAATGGGAAGTGTCCTACTATCCTACACAGACTTACAACAGCCCTCCCCCCACCCCAGTCCTCCCATCATGGGCTAGGTCTGATAGGAGGATCTGACCTGGTTCTTTGTTCTTTATCTTTTCCTCTGCTTAAGTTCCTGAATTCATATTACCCGCTGAATACTAAATAATCTTCTTGAGTTTATTTATTCATTAATCCATCTCATGAGCCCCTTCTATGTGTCAGGCTTACACTGGCGTGAAGAACACTAGAGTCTCTTCTAGTAAGTGAAGAATGGAACTAGAATATGATAAAGCAGGACATGGCAAACCCTGAAGTTCATGTCAATCCCAAGTACCTCAGACAGATCCAAGAAGAGTGATGTATCCCATATGTATTGAACATCCCTACTGTATTAGTCAAGCTTCTCTAGAGTCACAGAACTTAAGGAATGAATCTCTCTCTCTCTCTCTCTCTCTTCTCCTCTCTCTCTCTCTTCTCTTCTCTTCTCTCTCTCTCTCTCTCTCTCTCTCTCTCNTCTCTCTCTCTCTCTCTCTCTCTCTCTCTCTCTCTCTGTGTGTGTGTTTGCATGCTTATGTGGAAATTTACTGGAATGACTTACAGGCTGCAGGCCAACAAAGGCTAGCTGTGAATGGAAAGTCCAAGAATCTAGCTGTTGTTCAGTCCCACGAGGCTGGGTGTCTCGACTGGTCTCCTCTATATGATGGAATCCCAAAGAAGTAGACTTCAATGCCAGTGAAGGAATGGATGTGCTGACAAGGTGAGGAAGGATAGCAGGTGAAGAATGAACAAATCCTTTCTTCTCCCACTGTCCTTATATAGGCTTCCAGCAGAAAGTGTGGCCTGGATTAAGTGCCTTCCAGTGTCAAGATCTGGATTAAGGGTGTGTTATCTTCCAGCCTCAAGATTCAAATCAAAGGTATGCTGTCTTCTTGCTTCAAGATCTGAA
The DNA here is from genome assembly GCA_001685075.1 of Bramus lutescens. Taxonomy (NCBI): domain Eukaryota; kingdom Metazoa; phylum Chordata; class Mammalia; order Rodentia; family Cricetidae; genus Bramus; species Bramus lutescens. The sequence continues at coordinate 25,411 of LOEQ01009149.1, forward strand.
TCACAAGTGTGCCCTCCATTTCTGATTTGTAGTTCATTTCCGATACAATTAGGTTGACAACCAAGAATCACATAAACTAAATGGTGACATTATGAGTCAGAGTGGATGTTATTAACTGTCTTTATATCCCTGGCTTGATTAAGTAAATAAGTTCAATGCTCACATCACCAAGCTTTTGAAGGAAGACTGCCAATAAAAGGTGATGTGAGATTCCCCTCTGTATACTGTGAATATTATTGATTAATTAATAAAGAAAACTGGCTTGGCCTGATAAGGTAGAGGAGAGCTAGGTGGGGAAAACTAAACTGAATGCTGGGAGAAAGGAGGCAGAGTCAGAGAGAAGCCATGGAACCACCACCTGGGACAGACATGAGGGAACTTTGCTGGTAGGCCATAACGTTGTGGTGATGCACAGATTAATGGAGATGGGTTAAATTAAGATGTAAGAGTTAGAAAATAGGAAGCTAGAGCTAATGGGCCAAACAGTGATTTAAATAATATGGTTTCTGTGTGATCATTTCAGGAGTCTGGGTGACTGGGAAATGAACAAGTGGCCTCCCTACAACAAAAAGGTAATTACAAAAATAATAAAAGTGACCTGATATTGTACATTATACCCTAGGGCAGATGGTATTGAACACCAGGATGCCCTGATACAGCAGTAACTTTTTTCCAGTAGCTCCTTATCCAGCCTGACTGTTCCTCATTTTAGAAATTTACAAGGCACACAATACTGGACACTAGGAAATTGAATTGTAATTTCCAAACAATCTTCAGGAGAGATTTGGTGGTTTCATAGCTGATGTATCATGGCAGGGCATGCCAGAGAGCCAGAGGCAGAAGTTAATTAAGTACAGATGGTGGGGGAAAGAGCCACTGGAGTGCACATGTGACTCCAGGCTGTTCTAGGCAAGCTTAGAATCATCTTTCTGTGAGTAGAATGTAGTAGTAGCTTAATCCTACAGTCTTTGGAGATTGTGCACAGATTAATGGAGATGGGTTAAATTAAGATGTAAGAGTTAGAAAATAAGAAGCTAGAGCTAATGGGCCAAACAGTGATTTAAATCACTTGAGCACCTTGAGCACGGCGAAACTTCACATTCTTTGAGACAAGGGACTATCGTGTCTTCTCTTATTTCATGTATGCATAGCTGTGGAAGGTGCGTCCTTCCTAACCAGAATTAGCCAAACTAGACAGGTACGAGCTGCTAGGAGATGTTTCTCCCTGTTTGATTAGACCTGAGCTCTGCACATTTAGCTCATTCAGCAGTAAATTAGTAGATGTTTTGGAGAGAACCAAATCTCAGCAAAAGCATACCTTTCTTTTTATGCCAAGCTCTGTGATTTTATGTCAGAAGAACACCTTGGTTCTGTGAAAGATGATTGTTTGGATAGCCTTGAATATTCCTGTATTCCTTAAAATCAGCATTTCATTATCGTAATCTCTAGATAAAGCCATAATGCTTTTTCTAGGGCGACTCATACTGGATATGTCCTACTGTGTCTGATAATTGTGCCCATTGGGGTGCTAGGCACGCTAACTGAAGATGCTTGTGGTGGGTTCGGGGATCCTACATAGTATGGAATGACCATCTGCATACAGCTCCAAGCTGAGGTTTATAAAGGGCTAGTTAAGAAAAAGCTTGAGAAGAGGTCCTGGCAGCTTTTCAAGGGTCAAATAAACATCCCCCCCAGGCAGTTTGAGATGTTAGGTTTGCTACTCTGGGGTCACAGCAGCAGATGTGCTCTCAAGTAATCACCAAGAAATCGCCAGAGTTACGCCAAGGGCAACATTCTGAGATGCTCTTGTGAGGAGAACCAAGCAAAACTGTTCAGATCCAGTCTGAGGCACAAAAAATACTTTACATAGTTAATTTTGTCTTTGATTTTTATTTATTTTTTATTGTTTTTTTTTTTGAGACAGGGTTTCTTTGTATAACAGCCCTAGCTGTCTTGGAACCAGCCCTGTAGCCCAGGCTGGCCTCAAACACACAGAGATCTGCCTGTCTCTGCCTCTTGAGTGCTGGGATTGAAAGTGTACGCCACTACTGCTCAGTCTTTGATTTTTAAAGCACTACTCTACATGGTGATGACGTTAGCCACTTTACTTCCAAATGGACCAATTTGCCCCCATTCCCACACACCCACAAAAAAGAATCAGCTGCCTCTAATAGTATCTGATTAAATGAATTAATAAAGAATGTGTTCAGAGACAAAATAGACCCTGAAAGAAAAAAAAATCCCCATTACAGGACCAGAAATGGATTTTTTTGTAGTTGTTGTTTTGTTTTTGTTTCTGTATTTTGTTCCTAGAAGCACAACTTGAAGAAAATATGTTTTAAAAGTCCATTCTAATGGACAGATAAGTGCTTTCATTCTCAGTATGCAAGAAATCAGAAGATGGAGAAGAATCTGAGTCAATGTTTTTCAACCCCACTATCCATAAAGGATAAGACTAAGGAAGAGAAAATTCAAACCATTATGTCTTCATTACTTTTTCTGTTGCTGTGATAAAGCAACTTCAGGGAGAAAGGGTTTTTGATTCAGCTCACAGTTCAAGGGTGCGGTCCATCACATCATGGTAGGGAGGTCAAGGTGGCAGATGAGAGTAGCTGGCCTCGTTGCATATGTAGTCAGGAAGAAAAGTGATGGATATCTGTGCTCAGTTCACTCCCTTTTATACAGGCCAGGATCTGAGTCCAGGGAATGCTGCTAGTCTTTGTAATGAGTATGGTAAAACATGCCTTTTAGACATGTAAAAATAGCTTAGTCAGGATCCCCACTACACCCAAGGCTGCACCTGCTAACCAGAACTCAGGGACATCACTCACTCATGATAACCAGAAACAGTCATAGAACCCTATGATGCCCATAGGACAGTCTATAAGCAGAGACCAAGAGCAATGCTCTGCTCTGCACATCTGGAGAGATGCCACCTTGATCTGCCCAGTGGCTGAAGAGTCTCCCTGATCCTGACCCTCAATTAGAGACTTCTGTTAGATACTGGACCTGACCTTCAGCTAAGATATGTCACAGAGGTGAGCAGCCTTGGGGAGATTTTCTTAGGACCTTAGGTAGGAATTTAGAGTATGATCCTTGTGTGATGGCCATCAGCATAATAAAATATAATGTTTGTTATACTATGTGTACCTACCTTCTTAACCCTTCACATGCCCAGAGGCCTGTCTCATAGGCAGTTCTACATCTTATCCAATTGACTATTGAGATTTACCAAAACACTGTAACTGGTCACATAGCCTTTAACTAAGTATTTGTGATTTAGAAGACCTAGTATTAATAGCTCATGTAGATTACATATGTAAAGTGTCCACACTTTTTCTGATATCACCTAATGTGGTCATCAGCATCCCCTTGTGCTATAATAGTGACACTTTCTCACCCTGGCAGAAATGTTATTTTATGGGCTCGTGTGGTTTTCCTAACTACTGTTTCTAAGCCCTGCATGTATTCCTTTAGGGCTCCACGTGTCTCTTTAAAATGGAATGTTGGGCTTCCCAAAATGAAAAGAAGGCAAAAAAGTCCCCAGGAGTTTTGATGCAGTGATTCAAAGGACTTGTATGGCCTTTGAAAGAACTACAAAGGTAGAGGTCCCCAAAGATACATCTACTGGGCAACAGAGAAAACCATTTTATAGCAGTTCTAGAGACTTGATAAGAACGATTACAACATTTCTGGTGCTGGTAATTTCTGTCTCTGCCATTGATCAGGATGACCCTGCTTGTGCTGAGCCGCACAGTTTTACAATGTCAGGTCATTCCAATTATTTCCTTCTAGCTCGTTGGTAATTTGATGTAACCAGATGAATATCAAGTGACCCTGAAAGTCTCAGAAAGTTCAAAGACCACGATCTCATTTCCTGTTGCACTGAAATACACATTTCCTACTCTGTGCATCTCAGAAGGAAAAAGTGAAATGGGTAAATTGCGGCTGGATTTTTATTCTTTCACTTCCTCTTGTAAGGTCAGATGCCAAAGACCTACCACAGAAAGTATAACAAATGGAAAAAAATTATGTTCCATTAAAAATATTAAAAATCCAATCTCATGTCCTGGTTCTGTAATAACATGAACTTATGCACATTTGATGCCCCCTCTCTAAGGACTGGGATAATGTGAGCTGTGTGGGGTTAAAAAAAAAAGAAAAAGGAAAGAAACTCATTAAAAAAATGATCCGGAAGCAGCCATAAGTTCTGTTTGCTTTCTTACGTGAGCCTTTGCACGACTTTTCTACTAGCTTTTGCTCTTGTAGGAAGAAGCTGCTTGCTTGCAAAGCTTAGAGCCAACAAATTTTACCATAGGAACTCTAAGCACCTTCTGAGCAAAGCCAAAATCCTACCCAGAATGCCTTGCCAGATTAGCATTAGTTCCCAAACCTACCTGTGTTTTTATGTTAGCCTTCTAAGGAAAGGTGTAAGTTAAATGGAACTTAATTTATTAAATGTAGAGAATTCACAAGGATATGGTGTAGTGAATGAGGGGAGCGGGCCCTGCTTTTCGTCCCGCCCAGCTCCCACATGGCTAGCC
>LOEQ01009149.1:67899-78482 GCA_001685075.1 Bramus lutescens
AGGTCCAAAGCAGTTTCTTTATTCATTAATGGTAATCACAGCACACAGAGGGAACTCCCACATCAGAACACTTTATTTCTACAGTGGAGTAGGAAACAAGTCCAGTCCTCTGCTGTGCTTATTTCCAGTGTGTGGGCATTGGTTAGGGCTGAGTCTCATGGAGACAGAGTGCACATGGGAGAAGTCAATAATCTGATCAGGAAACGGGTGAGGGTGTGTGACTCACCTTGGCAGGGGCCCAGTACTGACCCATCCTAGTGACTTTGAGGAGGACCAGGAGCAGTGCTTAGAGACCAGAAGACATGTAGTCAAGACAATAATGCCTTACGAAGACAATGGGCAGTTAGTTACACAGGTGATGTACAAGCTACATCACCTAAGTAATTTAGCAGAGCTGGCCTCAAGAACCGAGGAGCAGAGAAGTCTCTCTTCACACTGCTTTTGGATAAATCCTAGGATTTTAGTTTACTTATTCTTGGAAGAGGAACAACTGGCCCAGACTGGCACTTAGGAACAGATGCAGTACATGAACTGCTGTCACCTCTGCTCTTCGTTGAAAACTCCGTTTCCTGAATTTACTTGGTATATTAGAGGTTCTTTAGAGAAACAGATCACACACACACACACACACACACACACACACGAGAAACAACTTACTAAGTCAGTTTATATTAAAGTAACAACAGCTGAGTTATACCTGAGAGGCCAATAACCCTGTAGCACTTGTTCCTTGAAGTTGGAGTTGTCCCACAGCAGCTGTGTGTCTGTCACTGCAGAGGACAGCCTGGCAGTTTCTCAGTCCACAAGACTCTCCGTCTGGCACCAAAAACCTTGAGGGTCCCTGGAGTGTCACTGATCCTGAGTCTGGACATGCGGGCTCTGACATCAGCAAAAGGCTCACTGTAGCAACAGGCCAAATCAACTCAGGATGAAGAGGGCCAATCTGGACTGCCAAAAGGTGCGGCCCATACTTGGGTGGGTCTTGGGCATCAATCAGTTAAGGCAATCAGTTCTGAAGAGGGGCCAACTCAGGTGATCCTAATTTGTATAGAGCTGCCACTAAAACCAACTGTAACACTTTGGTTTTATTTTAGTTTTTTGTAGCAAAGATCATCAGCATCATTACCTTAGGTAAATTCTGTGTAGCAGAGACTGGCCCAAAACTCACTATGTATTCCAAGATGGCTTTGCACTCATGGGCTTCCCAGAGCTAGAATTACAGATGTGTACCAGCATGCTCCACTTAGCACAGATTGGTTTTGAACATTTTTTTCCAGGCCTCTGACTGTGGTAAAGCTGAAGGCATGAGCCCTGGAGTCAGGATACTATGCTCCTGCCCTACAGATCCTCCCTTGGGGAGCCCTGGGCTACAGATGTCCTTTGCCCTGATTATCTCCTCTTGGTTTGGAGACACTTGTTTTGGGAGTTAACAATCCTTAGGTGAGGAAGTGGTTGCCCCCAAAGGCCAGTGTCAGGCTACGGAGATAGTTCACTGAGTAATGGCACTTGTCACCAAACCTGAGTTCATGACCCACATGCTGGAAATGGAGAACAAAGTCCTGCAAGCTGTCCTCTGAGCTCCATGTATACACCTGCATGCTTGTGAGGGTACGCGCGCGCGCACACACACACACACACACAGCTTGAGGGAAGCAGTACAGTGGACCCTTGCTTACAGTCTTTGTAGACTTTTAATAAAAACTCTCAAAGTCGAATGATTTGATGGGCAGAACTAGTTTTAATCCACTTCACTACAAAGGTATTGAATGCAAAATAGAGAGAGGTTGAGGACTAAAAGACATTAAAAACACAGCAAAAAACCAAATTTGCTTTAATTAATATCTCAAAATCACAATATCCAAACAACTACCACGGCGATGGTGGTTTCTTTTTAAAGACATTATTCCTTTGGTTTTCTGACTGAATGAGATGCCTGGTCTTGATCTATGTGGATGACCTTGTTGCTCCTACATCCAGCTCTGGTGTCCTGAGATGACAGGCGAGTGCCACCATGTACTCCATTTCATTGCTGCAGGAGATGAAACCCAGTGGTTTATACCTGCTAGGCAGGCATCAGTCAAATGAACTATGGCCCCTGGCCCCAAGCTCATCTTTAGGTTACCCTCCGGTGTCAGAGCTCATTTCTGGAGTCTTTCTTCTTTAACTTTCATCTAGCCTCAGTCCCACAGGGTTAAGTACTCCATCATAGCCTGTATAGAAATGCCTTAGTCTTTGTCCAACCGTGTCCATTTGTAGACGCCTTAGGGGAGGCTTCTGGAAACAGGGTTTCTTCATGTTCCACCCACTTAAGCTTTTCCATTAAAAAGCAAGCATTCTCCTGTGGCTCTTGAGGGTATATTTCCTTTTTTCAAAAGTTGTTTGCTGCTGCCGTTTTCCTGTGTGAGTGTGTGGCACTGGGGAATCAAACCCAAGCAAGACCTTGTCCATGCTAGGTGAAGCTCTTCCTTGAAGCCCCAGCCCTGCAAGGGCTTTGCAACACACAACAAGGCTATTGAAGAGCCGGACAACTATTTAAGGTTCATTTTTATTTCTCTAGATGATTAAAACTTTTCGAGTTTCATTCATTCTACTGAAGTCACCTGGGTGTTGGTCTTGGAAATTCACTTCAGCGTTTCTGCTGTTGAGGATATTTTTTCTTGCAGTATATAGTTTTTAGTACATATTCTTTCCTTTCAGTGATGACTGTCATGCCCTGGTAGACACTCCTCATTGTCTTCAGTGTTTACTGTTCCTTCTTTGACCTTTGAAATCTTATTTTGAAGACTTGTGTCCTTTTCACTTAATGAAGTTTGAGGTTTGCTCGTTCTTATTTTCTTTCAAGTTTAAATTATCTAAACCATCCTGTTTGAGATCTACTTCTCATACCATACAATATGTCTACTTAAATTGAGTACATAATCACATATGTCAACTTTAAAAAAAACCTTCCATCTTCCAGTGATCATAATCCCCCTCCATCTCTATAAATATCCCTTCCTAGATATTTCATATAAAAGCATAAATATGGCAACTTATAAAAGCTGGATTTTTCCTGCATTCAGCATGTTTTAATGCTCATTTAATATTCAATTCCTCCCTATGGTCAAATATGTTTCCCTGTCTGTATATTATCATTTTCTTTATCAGTCCATTCACAGATGGATATTTGGCTTTGTGAGCAATGCTGGACTCCAGCTAGAGCCTCCGTTCCATGATGAGGATGGAAATGAGAAAGGGATTTTTCAGGGGCTTGGGGAGCTCCTTCAACCAACAAGGTGCTTGGAGTGCCAGCGTGAGGGTCTGCGCTCATGTGAAATCTGGACTTGGGGCATGTCTGCATGTCTGTGTTGGGAAAGCAAGGTGTGCCTGCGGCCTTGCTGTCCGCTCACTGAAACCAAAGGCTCCCAGGGTCACACACTGACTTGGGCTCAACAAAAACAAAACTATGGTGGTGAGTGATGCAGGAAGACACCCAAAGACACTTCTGGTCACTAGATACGCTTCTGTCAGACATGCCAACCCTCATATATATAACACGTGACTCTACCCCAATTGAAAATGTGAAGGAATTTTAACCAAGAAACAAAGACATTTTTGCATTTTAGATAATCACTCTCACATTCTGGTTAGAGGTCTGCCCCAAGAGAAAATGACTTGACCAAAACTGAAGCTAAAAGAGGAGAAGTCTGGATGGGTTGAGATCTCACATTCTTTTATAAACTATCAGCAATGATTCTAAACAGTATGAACCACACAGTTGGGTTCATCTGCCAAAGAGATCTGTGATACTAATAGTCTGGGCACCAAGTTGGTTTGGGACATGTTTTTCTAGGCTTGAGAGGGCAGACCACAGAGAAGACAGCAGCTGGCCTGTATAAGGAACTTGAGTATACATGCAAGAACCTGTAGTGATAGCTACACAGAACCTAACCAACTTATCAGAGACAAACATGCTTCTTTATAAACCAACGGACAGTTCAGATCCAAGAGACTCCAACACCCTAAGGCATGCAACCTTTGGTTACACTCCGTTACATGGGAAAACAGATTACAGACCTTCAAAGTAGAGAGGCCACCTTGTGCATCTGGGTAGGTCTGTTCTAAATACAAGAGCTCTTTCAAAGCCATGGGTCTTCTCTGGCTGGAGAAAGAAAGCTATGGCAGGAAGAATTTAGAGTTTCCATGTCTGAGCAGGACACAGACAGTGCTGGAAGCAGGCCATATGAAAAGCAGGAGGAATGTATGCAGCTTCTAGAAGCAAACTGGCCATGAAGGAAGTGAGGGCGGTCCTACTGCTGCTGCAAGGAGTAGGTGCCCTGCAGACAGGGGACAGATGCTCTGGTCACATGTTAGTACTTGGAGGAGCTTGGGAGAACAAATGTCCTCGGAGCCTCTGGGGGAGAGCCCACCCCGGCTCACAATCCTTACTGGGCTTCTGCAGAGGACGCAGGTGAGTCACCCTGAATCAGGAAATGACACAAGCATGCAGTTTAAAGCCATTAAGCTTGTGGTGATCTTTGCTGGTAGCAGCAGTAAATTAAAACAAAAATGTGTTTAAAAAAAAAGGAAGCATTCCAATGACATTCTTCACAGAAACAGACAACACAACCCAAAGTCCATAAGGTACAACAGGTACCCAATGCATTGGTTACTTTTCTATTGCTGTGATAACACCATGCCCAGAAGCAACTTACGGAGGGAAGGTTTACTTTGGCTTATGGTTCCAGAGGGCTGGAGTTCAACATGGCGGGAGGCATGACGGTTGCAGTAGGAAGCTGAGAGCTCAACCTCTACCACAAGCACAAAATAGAGAATCAGCTAGAAATGGGGTGAGGCTATATACTCTTGAAGTCACCACCACCAGTGACACACTTCCTCCATCAAGGCCACACCCCCTAATCCTCCCCAAATAGTGCCACCAACTGGGAACCAAGTGTTCAAATACCAGAGGCTCTAGGAGACATTTCTCATTCAAACCATCACACCCAAATAGCCAAGAGCATCTCAATACCTGACTTAACACTACACTACAGCACTAGAGTAACACACCCAGCATGTTACTAGCACAAAAAAGGACACGTACGTAGCTGGGCCCTAACGTCTTCCTTGGGGGAAGGGGTGAGAAGGCATGACATGAATGACACAAATGACAAGAGTCTGGTGAAAGGAAAACAGCAGACTCATTTATTTAGCAACAGGGAAAACCTTATATACCCTCCAAGAGCCCAGGCATTCTGATCCATTGACGTCTCATGGTTGCCCCTCACTGGCAAGGCATGATCAGGACTTCTGACAGTATCAGGCAGATTCCAGGTTGGCTCTGCTCTGCCTGGTAGGCCTTAACTTTCTACACACAAAGTCCCAGAAATAAACCCTTACAGCTACACAAATCTGATTTACAACAGAGACACCAGAAACACACCCAAGAAAAAGGCAGTGATGCTGGGGAAACTAGACAGCTGCTGTAGAAAAACACATAAAATAAATTCTAAATAGACCAAAGGCTTTAATTTAACACGGAAAACATTGACAGTACAGGCAAGGGCTTCCTGAATAGGACTCCAATAGTTCAGAAAATGATAGCAAGAGTTGCCAAGTGGAATGAAAAGATTCTGCACAGCAACCAAAACAATCAGTGGTGACAATCAGACATCCTACAAAATGGGAGAAAAACATTTCTGCCAGCTACTTCACTGACAAGGGATTAGCATCTAGAATAGACAAATAAATTTTAAAAAAAAGCACCTGAAAAACAAATTATTCACTCAACAAATGGGCAAAAACAACACTTTTTTTTTAACTAATGTGCAAACCAATATGTGAGTAGAAATTATCTGCAGGGCTTCTGGCTTTTCTTTTGCTCTAAAGCACAAAAAATGCGGAACAAAGAAGAGATCCAGCAGAGGGGAATCACTTTCTTGTAGCAACTGGAACAGGACTGGAGGACAAAGAAGATTAGAAAAGATGAAACATCAAGACACTCATGAAAGAAAGTTAATTGACATAATACCAACGAATTACTGAAAAAAAAAATAAGAAGATGGCACATACCTCCTTCCAGGGGAAAGAGATGAAGGGTAACAAGGATCTGAAGTCCCTGTGAGCAGCACAGCTGCAGTTGAGTTGCTGGACTCCAGCCTCGGAAGAGGAAGACATGGGGTGTTCGATCAGCCATTTACCAGCAAAGACTTCACATGCAGTGTGCTGGTCTGTCCTTTGGGAAGTGCTAATGTTTCATTACTGCTAGCTGGGCACTCATTCAGAGATGGTAGCTCCTTATAAAACCATTCACAGAAAACTAGGGACTCCTCCCAGCTCTGTCTGTATAAACACTGCTGCTGTGTGGATTAGGAGAGCAGCAGCCATCTATACATCCAACATGTCCTTCTGAAAAGCTCTTGATCCTATGTTCGGTTCCAGGCTTGAAAGGATTTGAATACTGCCCATACTAGAGTCAAGAGGGCTCCCTGCTCATCTGCCAGCTGCTGGGGAAGCAGCCAGGCTGGAGAGGACCACAGAGGACAGAATGCTCCTCCTCTTCCCAGCTGGTGTGGATGGGCTGCAGAAGGATGAATGATTATCTCAGGCCATGGGCTGGCTGTCACACTTCAACCTTTGCTGACATCTTTGGTCTGGGCTTAGAACAGTTGCTAGGATTCCGGCAAGCACTTTATACACCTAGTCCCAGGCTGCAAGTGTGAAGCATTTCCAATATTTTTTATTGGTATCTTAAAGGTTTTTTAAAAATTATATTTAGTGTCTGTGTGTGCACGGGCAGGGAGTGACTTGCCACTCTGAAAACTCAGAGAATATCTTGCAGGAGTCCATTCTCTTCTACCATCTGGGGCTTGGAAATTGAACTCTACTGGTGTCTTTAAAATCTCCTTTAAACTCAGGCATGGGAGCACACACCTGTAATCCCAGCACCAGGAGGCGGGAGCAGGAGGATCACTGCAAGTTTCAGGCCACACTGGGCTACATAGCAAATTTTAGCCCAGTTAAAGCTACTAAGTGAGACTCTCAAAAAATAAATAAGTAAATAAAATTCCCTTTAAGACAGCCACTCCATTGGTTACATTCAGTCATATGTCTAACACAGAGAACAAAAGTATGGGAGTATAATTTTATTCTACTCTGTATCAATGCCATGGACACCCACAGAACTAGATCACCAATAGTTACAGCATTCCATATTTTAAGATTAATAAGGACATATACCATCAATTCCTGAGTAAACAGTGCAGTGTAAAATTTAATCTATATTGCTCAGAAGACATCTTGCAGCATAGAAAGTGATCAAAATGATTACTTACTTTATCATGTCATAAAATACAAGTGTTTATTGCAGCACAGTGATACAATTTCAGTGGTAAGGAAAACTTGCAGGTCATAACAAAGGCTCTTGTTTGTATTTGTCTGCTGCCATGACTGACGTCCCAGGTCAGGCATCAGTAGTAAAAGAAGTCACGGTACAAAATTAAACCAAGTTACCTGTACTGAACACACACGACTTCATTCTGGAAATGGAAGCCTGGTTAACACCTTTTGTACCTACAAAAATTCTTTTAAAAAATCCTAGGTGATCACAAATATAAACTAGTTGAATAAAAGACAATGGCAGCGTTTTATCATGCTGTGAATCCATGGATCTCATCATCAGAAAAGTTAAGATCATGCAGCAACCTGAGGAACAGAAAGAATATTGTTTTTAGGAAAAGTGCTTACAAATAAAGACATGAGATCAAAGCTTGCTAACATACCTCCTCATCTTCTTAAGTGGTCTTTGTTTTTTAAAAACACAATGATCACATCAGAAACTTAACAATTCCTAAACAGCACTAGGCAGTTAATGAGTGCTCAAGTATCCACATGTAAATTTTCAATGACTTGAGTCAAGATCCAATTATAATTCACTCACTGTAAATGGTGAACATGCCTTTGGATACATTTACTCTCCAAGGTCCTTCTTTCCCTTCTGCTCCCACCTCAGCAGTCCATGCGCTGAAAACCACACATTTTCACTGCGGATTCCGCACAGTCTACTCTGCTGCACCCCATGACACTCTTAAATAGCTGGGCCCTGGGTCCTCTCATTCCTCACATCTGACAAGTGGGCGGAGTCTAGGACTTCCTCACAGACAGGTTTACTTCTCTTCGGCTACTCATTCAGAGTGTTGTTACTTTAAGAGGCACACAACACATGGCTGCCTCTCTTATTAGATGTTAGCAACCACTGGGCGCCTAGGTATTGGTGAGATTCTACTTCCACCATTCTTTCCTCACTGATCAACTGAAGGACTTTATAAAGAAAACCTGCTGTGGCTATGTGGCTGCCCAGCAGCATGCGCACACACTGTCACAGAGAAAAAGGCAGAATAAAGGAACGCAGTGCATACAGCAAAGGCAGAATAAAGGAATGCAGTGCATACAGAAAAGGCAGAATAAGGAACACAGTGCATACAGAAAAGGCAGAATAAGGAACACAGTACATGCAAAAAAAGGCAGAATAAAGGAACATAGTGCATACAGAAAAGGCAGAATAAAGCTTTGCTTTCCTCCCTTTCCTCACCAGTTTTCAAAGTGAGGGGCAGGAAAACATACTGCTGAAATACCCTTCATCTTGGGAAATAATACAAATAGACACTGAGACCATAGAAGTGGCTGCTTAAAATGCTGCCGAAAATAATCATTATTTATTCAGCACTTCTGTCCAGAGCAGGAATACCCACACAAAGGCCACGTGGCACAGGGTTAGGGCACAGAGGTCAAGCTGTTCGCTCAGGGAGCTCACTCTACTTTCTAGACTGTATACTGTCGCCCCCAGGCAAGGGTTTCCCTGTAAACCAGTCTACTCTTTCGATGCCTTTAACATGCTGTCTCTACTTTCTGACTGCAGGTTTTTTCAGGTGCTGTGAAGGACAATGATAAGCAGATATCCTAACATTCCTATCACCCTTCTGACTTTTTGTTTTGTTCTGTCTTTTGAGACAGGGTCTACTTAAATAGCTCAGTCTGCCCTGGCCTCCAGAATACTGGGATTACAGGTGTGTACACCATGTCAGTTCTGACTGCTGTTAGCCATCATTCGTAACATAGGTCCTTTATGACCACATGGTTCTGGTCTCCTCAACCCCCTCTCCCCCTCCCCCCCGTGACAGTACCCGACTCTATTCATGATTCTCCAAGTTGTCTCATCTCTGGACAGTGTGAGCCTCTGAAGTTGAATCTACTTATCCATGTCTTCAATGTAAGGCAGCAAGTGTATCAAAGCATCGTTTGTTTGTGTTTTATTTTTTAAATTGCGGGCTTCTAACCCTTTATTATACAAATTGCCAGGTGCTCATGAGATGCGGAGGGTATGCTTGGGATACAGCTAGTCATCCAGTCAGTATTGAGGGGCTTGGTTCTAGGTCTGCCCATGGACACCAAAGTCTGCAGGCCCCCACAACCCTCATATAAAATGGCAGTGTATTTGTGTTCTATGTATGGACATCTCCCAAGATACTTTAAATTATCTCTAGATTAGTACAATAAATAATAAAATGCAAATGCTATGTAGCTATGCCGTGCTGCCCAGGGACTGATGACAGCAGCTGTGCACAGGTTCGGTACCAGCACAATGCTTTAGAGGATTTCTAATCCGTGGCTTGAAGTGGAACTGGAGGAGATGGAGAACTGACTTTTGTGCAGCATGTAGCACACACGAGATTAACTCTGGAGGCCTGAGGAAAGGATGGCAAGGAAATTTAGTCTACAGAACAACAAAACCATGATAAAGCAAGAGCCACTTGCCACTGTTGATATGAAAGCCACATTAGCTCGGCATGAAGGTGCACACTTTAATCTCACACCCAAAAGGCAGAGGCAGAGGCAGGCATAGCTGAGTTTGAGGTCAGTCAGGGCTACATGCTGAGACCTGGTCTCAAAAAGACAGACAGACACATTGCATTAATTCTTTCAAGGACAAGAAATCAGGGAAATAAGTCTAAACGGAAAGTCACAAGGGAGATAGCATGAAATGCAAATGCTGATCTGGGGTATGTCACCTTGGCAGCCAGCTTGTGTAGCTTGCTCAGGGTGGGTAATCTCAGGGCACCGTAAGGCATGGTTCAGAGCCCTGCTGAGCCTTCTAGATAAGCCAGTTCAGCATAGCAGGATTAGTTTTGAGGCAGTCTAGAAAAGAGCTGTAGAGATTACAGTTGCTTTATAGCATTTAGAAATGCACAGCCATGACAACCTACTCTTTAATGCACATGTCGAGTGGCTCCAGTGTGCACAGGAGTGGCTATGATGTGCAGAAATGAATGAATGAAAATGAAGGAGACATGGCCCCAAGCTCGAGAGGCCGGCGATCATGGGCAAAGGATGGAGGTGTGCAGGATGGGTGGGCAGATCCCTCTACAGTCAGTCTGAAGTGTCCATCACCTAACAGTATCACTGCAGCCTACAGAGTGCTCGAAGACACCTAGGCCAGCACTGCAATGCAGCGAGGATGCAGCACCGAGCCCTGGTGTCCCACATAAGAAAATGTTTCTTAAAAATTTGGAGTCAGTGTTTTTTACTGCTGAGTAGTACTCTAATGC
>LOEQ01009150.1:0-14363 GCA_001685075.1 Bramus lutescens
TGTGTGTGTGTGTGAGAGAGAGAGAGAGAGAGAGAGAGAGAAAGAGAGAGAGAACAGGTGAGACATTTGTCTTTCTCAGATGTCATCAAGCTTAAAACGTTTTTATCTCCTCATGAGGAAAGGAGGAATATTGCTCTAATAGGACCTGTGCTAGCTGTGTGTGTAGAAACAATAATGATAAGACTCTTGTCTGCATCTGTAGCTAGGGATTCAAGGTGGCTATTCTATACTAATGTCTGGCCTCTCAGTTTTAGAGGATGTATGTCATGTTGTCTCTTTAGCTTCTGTGTCCTCAGCTACTGTCTCTAGTCCTCTTCCCCACCCTTCCTGGCCTCAGCAGCATGTTCTAGGCAGAAAAAAGGAAAACTGGTGTTGAAGAAGTGGCTCATGCTGTTGTAGTGAGACTATTCTCTACAGTATTTACCATTGTCCACATCTCACTGGATAGCACTGTGATTGTTGTGAGACAATTGCAGGCTGCTTTGGGGGACTTGAGCATGGTTTGGATTAGGATTGGGGCCACCCAGGATAAAATAAGAAGTCTAGAGAAAGGCCGTGAGAGGGAATAGACCTCGAATGGCACCTGAATGTCTTTCAAAGGTACAAGTCTAACATCTCCAACACTCTTTGAAGATGACACTGGCTTGTGCTGAGCTGCTCAGGGCTGATTTTCATTCTTCTAGATAGTCTGAAGGGAAAGAGCTTGGTAGATTGCAAGTTCATACAAAGGATTTCTGTCACTCTCTTGTAAAATCCACATAAAAAAAGAAGTATAATGAGTTCTGAGGTGGAGAAGGAAAATTGAAAGAAAAATGATACATTCACAATGGTGCACTCTTTCCCCTGATTCAGTCCTTCAGGTTTTCCTCATTAGAGGAATTTGGGGATAAAAATAAAATAAAGTGGAATTCGGCAAGACACCTGCTCACATCTCAAATACTGTATATTCTAGGGAGCTATAAGTCCTTCTATTATTGAAAAGCAATCCTATATACTGTAATATGCTTCTGCTTCCAGGCACTGTCAAAATGTCTGGTATTAAATGAAGTTGCTACTTCTGTTGGGGTAGGGCAATTATGTTTCATATTTTAAAATGAATTTTAATATTTATATTCAGCCTCCTTGAAGGTGGAGCATCTACACAGTAGAGCTTGGAATTCTTCTGCATGGAAAATCCACCAGGTCTCCCTATTTCTCTATCAGTTCAACCTCAGAAATATTTACTTTATACTTTTAAATCATTAAATTTTGTTGCTCAGATTGTCCCTGTGTTTTTACCACATGCTCTCAGTTTGAAGTTTGTTCTTGTTCTCTTTATAAATGCCCCATTGGCCTATTGTTTCTGGTACTTTATTTTATTTTATTTTATATTTCTTTGCATTTCCTTATCTGTCTTGCAGGCTCATCTTGCACATTTCCAATCCATGTCCAAGAATCAGCTATTTCCCCAGTGACTCTTGTTTTTTTATTGTGGGTAATGATATTGCAAATTAATATACATGCTATTAATGAAATTATACACACATTTATTGCTGCTGGAACATAATTGCTCTTAGCGTAGAGATCAAGGATATGTGTGAATATACACTAATTCATCTGCATAGAGAAATCTTAAAAAAATAAAAATTCTCTGTGTATGTTTGATGTGCCGAAGTATACATACACGTGTTTATTAATGTGGGTGTGGATGAGCATGGGCCACAGCATGCATGTAGCCACAGAGGACAGCCTCCAGCATCAACCCCCACCTTCCATTTTATTTAAAGCAAGGCATTTTGCTATTAGCTCCTGTGCATGTTAAGTTAGCTGGCCTGCAAGCTTCAGAATTCTTCTGCCCCATGTCCCATCTTACTGCAGAGGGTTGGGCTTATAGATGCACACTACCATTTCCAGGTTCATGCAGCTCCCCTAGAGACTGAACTTAAGTCCTTGCATTTTCAAGTCAAGCACTGTTATACTTTGAACTATGTTCCCAGCCCACATACATAACTTTCTATTTGTAACCATCTGTAGCTCCATAAAGTTAAACATGAGTTCATCCTGACCTTCTTACTATAATGCACTGATACACATCATCTTAGCCTCCTCCCCTCTTTCACCCATCATCAGTCACCTCTTTCCCTGTATCTTTCAGCCATTTGTTTGACTGTTCATTTCTGGTAGAAGTAGCTGATCTTCTGTGAACTTGTATCCCACCAGAAATCACCTTGCTGATGAAAGCACAGTTCTTGGGTATAGTATCATTTCTTTTAGATTGATACACTAAACTATTTTCCTCTTACAAAGGTTTCATCAGCACCCATAGGGGATAACCCTAGCACATGATTATCAAAAGAGAGATACTGTGGGACCCATCTGGGAGACTATATCCACAGTTAATAATGTTTTTAGTGATAGATTGCTTCACTTAGTCATTTGATTATTTATAAACGTTTTACTGCACACATTCCATGTCATATGCCTTTTGACAGATATTAGGACTCTCACATGGATTCTGCTACTGATGAACTGTAGACCCTACAAACCTTTGGGTTCATAGACTTTCCCCATGAATTTCTTGCAGTCATTCTCTATATACTGGCAGAGACACACAATGAGGAGAAGTTAGCTAAAGTAAGCCTCAGAGAGAAGAGAAATATCTCCTTCACACAGTTTGTTAATTGGATTTTTTTTTAAGTCTGGACTATCCAAAAGTAGTGTTAGTAATTACAAGACTCTTGTTTATTGATCTAAAAATTATACAAGAAGAAAAAGTCTATAAATTCAGCATTATTTAAAACATTTAATTTCTTAGTTTATTTAAAATAATATGTATATATTTGGAAAACAAGAGTACCTTTCAGTAAGAGAAATGGTTGCTGATTTGGCAAGGTTGGTTTGAAATACTTATGGATTTGTGAAGGCCTTTTTTTATTCTGTTGACATCTGAAACATTCTTCAGCACAGAAATTATTTTCTTAGGGGGACACAGATACTGTTGAAAGTAGGCTGCTTATTTGTCCTAGCCGCCCAGAACCAAAATAACCACACATAAACTATATTATTTAAAACACTGCTTGGCTCATTAGCTCTAGTTTCTTATGAACTAAACCTTACATATTAATATAACCCATTTCTATTAATCTGTGTATTGCCACGTGTCAGTGGCTTACTGTCAAAGTTCTGGCATCTGTCTCCAGCAGGGATACATGGCTTCTCTCTGACTCCACCTCCTTTCTCCCAGAATTCAGCTTAGTTCCCCCCCACACCTAGCTCATTCTGCCATGCTCTGCTATAGGCTCAAAGTAGTCCTGTATTAACCAGTGATATTCAGAGCATACAGAGGGGAATGCCACATCAGATACTTCTCTAGCAAAATTAACTCTGAAAAGTAAACATTGTGAATTTGAAATATCTCCTAGTTTCACTTCTGTTACTGTGATAAAACACCCTGACAAAAAGTGACTTAGGAGGGAGCGAGTTTTAGCTCACCATTCCAGGTGACACTCTATCACAGCAGAGACAGCAGCACAGGAACTGGACATGGCTAATCATAGTCATAGTCAAGAGCAGACAGAGAATCAACACATTTGTCTCTACTTGTACTTAATGCCCTCTTATCACTTACATAGTCCAGGGCCCAGAGCAGGGAATGGTGCAACTCATAATAGGTTGGCTTTCCTACTTCAATTAGTGTAATAACTACAATCCCCAGAGACTTGGCCATAGGCCAATCCGATGTAGACAATCCCTCACAGATGTGTTCTTCCAGGTGCTTCTAGAGTCTGTCGAGGTGACAATTAAAATTAACCATGCCAAACTATAATAAACACAACATAATGCAAACAGCAGGAAGATATAACTTTCTTGGTTGACTGCAGACAATGAAAAAAATAGTGCAAAAATTATAATACAGTGCTTAGTTGTTCCCCAATTGTAATGTTTCAGATGCCATATGCAGTATGTCACCTGGGGGTTGAATGGTGCAGAAGGCAATCACCGAAATGATATTGTGTGTGGATATTCCTAGCCAGAATTACTCTTGTGATTAGCTGGTACTTATACCTGATCATTACTTGCTGCTACTTAAGTACCTAAAGATTCAAAGCAATAAACAAAGCAGCAGCAAACCAGGAAAACTAAAGAAATCCACTTCAAATGGATTAGCATAATTACTCTAGCCAGAAAGTGACATCAAAGTGACAAAACACACTTGAAACATAGATGTTGTTGTAACCCACCTTCTGCTTGTACACACCTGTGCACTTTGTTAATGGCTCCATATGCTTAATCAAAAGAAATCTAATTGGCTTAATTTACTTCATCCAAAAGTAGAAGAGTAAATTATATGTTTAATTATAAACTTTCCACTTTGGGCAGCTATAATTAATGACTCAAGGAATTGTGCAATAAGCCTAGAGCAACCTTTTATTACTCTTGAGGTACCTGAACAACACGAGTGTTTCGGAGCCAGTCAGATTCTATTAGGACAAGAATCAAAATGCCTACCTGAGACATTAATCATGGAGCACCTCCAAGCAGAGAGGCTTTTAATTATATATCAGGCACACTCTCCACACAGACTGTCTGCACCCTGGGCTGGTAAGAAATGCTCTATTCTAAGTAATGATGACAAGACGATTTTTCTTTTTAATTTATTTTGTATGTATATGTGTGAATGGCATGCCAATTTTATTTTAAAAAACAAATTTAAATTATTTTTAATTAAGGGTGAGTGTGTCTGGATGTAGGTATATGTATGTAGTGCCAAGTGCCTTCGGTGACAGATTTCGGCCCTGGATCTGGAGATCCGAGCAATGTGAACAGCTTAATGGGAATGGAAGGAACTAAACTAGTCCTCTGCACTACTATCTTCTCTACCGTGGTTAATTTTTGTCAACTTGACATAGACCTGGAAAGAGGGAATCTCAGTTGAGGAATGGCCTCCATTGTATTGACCTGTGAGTATATCTATGTGGCATTTTCTTGATTTGACTGATGTGGGAGGGTCCTGACCTCAGTGGGCAGGTGGGTATGGGCTGCACACAACAGGTAGCTGGGTATGCCAGAGGATGCAAGCTGGTAAGCACTGTTGCTCTATGATTGCTTCAGTCCCTGTCCTGGTTTCTCTCAATGATGGATTGTAACCTATCAGCAGAAATCAACCCTTTACTCCCCAAGTTGCTTTTGATCCTTGTGTTTACCACAGCAAGGGAAAACAACGAGGACATACTCTGAACCACTGAGCTATCTCTCCAGCCCCAACACCTCAGATTTCTACAATCTCATTAGCATGCTGTTTTGAGTCTGGAGCATGGGAGAGCCCCCTATAAAATACTTATCAGGAAGTCAGTGCCTTTTTATATTGAAACCTAATTCATGTTTTCTGGAACTGACAAGTGCATTGAGGATACTCTACTCCCAGGGACCAAGCTACTGCTTCTCTGTATGTTCAGGATTGCATTCCCAGGGAGAAGTATGAATACCCTGTATGTTGAGAACAACCCAGAATTTCTTAAAAAAACAAAACAAAACAAAAACAAAAACCAAAATTGGACTGTCTTATCTCTTCTGGGACAATGTGCATAAATTTGGACTCTGCTATAAAAATCAATTCACTTTATGAAGGGTTGAGGGATTTTATTCTAACCTCTGAACACAATAGTATGGATTGATTATGTACAGTGTGGCTTGGTTATCTTAGTGTAAGTACTACTATTGTGTCATGAACATAATATTGGCTGCTGAATAAACACGGTCTAGATTTGAAATCTAAACTCTGCCAGTGACATAGTTGGGGTACTGTTAATGAAATTCTTCAATACCCTGAATCTTAATTTCCTCCTTCACCTGCAAGATGAGAGTCTTAAAAGACCTTCTGTAATTATAAACACCAATGCAGTAATGAAAACTAAAACTCCAGATACACATCATGCCTGGGGTTCTCAACAATTGCTATGTGTGTAAATATGTGCATGCCATGACTTCCATGTAGAGGGAAAAGAATACTCTCTGAAATATATTCTCCCCAGTCTTCTTGTGGGATCTGGGTTGGAACTCAGGTCATCAGACCTGTGAGCAAGTGTCTCTGCTGACTGAACTGTGCCATCAGGATAAGAACACTAATCTCAGCTTAGATAATGATGTTTAAAAGTCCAGCTTCCATTGAATGACAAGTCTATGATTTCATCTCCAGTCTCATCTCTTCCCACTGTCCCTCTTACTGCTCTGGGAAGCTGTCATTTACATCTCAAAACCTGGGATCCCTTCCAGTTCATGATTCTCATTTCCTTTGTCTAGTGAAAAACACCCAGAAGTTGACAGGGTATTTGCAAGAGAAAGATGCCAGGGCTTGTATTATTTATCTCCTTTTCTCCTGCCTCACTGGAGGTCTGAATGTGACTGTGTTCTTATACTATGGTTCTTGTGGTGGGGTAAATGAGAATGGTACCCATAGGCTCATGTATTTGAATGCTTAGTCACGTGGCACTATTTAAAAGGATTAGAAGGATTGGGAAGTGTGACTTGTTGGAGGAAGTGTGTTAAAGGAGATGAGCTTTGAGGTTTCAAAAGTCTATGTCAAGCCCAGTGTTTCTCCTTCTGTTTCCCTGCATGTGGAGTGGAGACCAAGACATTTCATTTCTAGTAAGTACTATCAGGTGATGTTCACTCTGAGTTGGAAGTATCTTCCAGAAGTATGCAGTACAGCCCTTCTTGTATGGATACTGCTTTGCTTCTGGTAATCGTTTATTCCTGGTCCTAGTTTTATTTCTGTTGCTGTGATAAACTATCATGATAAAAATATATCTCAGGGAAAAAGGGTTTATTTCAGCTTACAATTTAAGGTTATAGTCCATCATGGTCCGGAAGTCAAGACAGGGACTACGAGCAGTTAGTCACATGACATCCCCAGTAAAGAACAGAGAGAAGTGAATGTATACATGTCCCCTTACTTGTTTATTGTGTTCAGTTCACTTTACCCATTCTTTTTATACAGCTCAGAAGCCCCTACCAGGGGATGATGCTACCCACAGTTGATTGGGTCTTCCTATGTCAATTAACTTAAGACAGTTACCCACAGATGTGCCCACAAGCCCACCCAATGGAGATAGTGCCTTCTTGAGACTGTCTTCTCAGGTGACTAATTCTAGATTGTATTACATTGACAATTAAAGTTATCATAGTTCTCTTTAGGTCTAGAATGAATATAAATACCCCTCTATGGCTCCACGTACTGGACTATAATACTATTTAGTTTCCTCATTAGGGACTTGTCTATTCTTCCAGAAATAAATCTTCCATTAAATTATTTACCAACACGCTCTTTAAGTGTACCATTTTTTCTTTTATGAAACCAAACTACTGATACATTATTTTAAAATAACTCAAAACAGATATTTTAAAAATATATTATTGAAAATTTTTGCAATTTAACCAATTTTAAAATTTTATAATTTAATGTCACTAGGTCCAACTTTACAAATTCAAATTGAAAATATTAGATTATAAGCCTTAGCATATATCTATTTTCTTATAAATAGCATTTGAATACTTTTAACAATTGAGACAAAACAGTAGCAAATCTTGTATTACTCCAGATGCCTTTCATATCACATTTAGTTCCTGTCTAAGACTGGAAATCTGAATTGGACTGTGACTTTGCATAATGGGTCTCTGAAATAGAAGTGTTTCTGTTGTTAATGTATGCTAGTGTATCATGTTTCCAACATGTGTTTTATATCACTTTGGTAATTTCAAATTGATCAGCATAAATAATTCTATTACTGCAAAAAGGCTTACTGTGTTTTCTGGAACATTGTCTAGATTTACTAAACGATTAGGATTAAAAGTGTTTGGAGGGGCTGAAGAAATGCTCAGTTCTTAAAAATACTTCCTCTTCTTCAAGAGGATCAGAGGTATGTTTCCAGTACTCACATCAGGCAGCTCACAGCTGCTTATAACTCCAGCACCAGAGGTCTAGCTCCCTCTACTGACCTCCATGGAAATTGCACTCATGTGCACACCCCCCTCATAAAAGAATAACTAAAAATAAAATAAATCATTTAAAAAGTGTTTGAAAACATCAAGATAGGTTTCCAAGTCTTTTTTAAGAATAAAATCTTTAAATCCCCCTGCTGTTACCTTTGTTTCTGCATTACGAGGTTATTTTACCTCTGATAAACAGGTCCCTTTTCTTTCCTAGGAAGCAAGCCTGCTTACTGTTAAAGGTTATTCTTAACTGGTCTCCTGTGGACTGTTCTAGGCAAAAACCGAGTAACACACTAAGAGAGAGAAAATCTTCAGATGAGCTGGTGATGAGAACAGTGGACGTCAGCTGTGATGCCTGTGGGGTCTGAGGAGTCAGGATGCACTTCAGACACCAGGTCAATGTTACCACAGCAGGAGTCTACTGTCTCCCACCCCTAAGACTTTCTGTCTTGTGGGGTCGCTTTGTGGAACTTTGAAGAATGAAATCCCTGCCATCAATGCCAAATTTTAAGAAAGGCAGGTCACATTGTTTTTTTCAAAGTAAGTGAAGAAACAGCAGCAACAGTGAAAAAAAAAATCCTTCCATCTCCTAAGTCCTAGATGCAAAGAGTCTGCTCTTCCCAGGTTCTGGTATTGGTTTCTCAGATCAGCCAACTGGCAGTATTACTGTATTACTGGGGGGAGGATGCATTAAAGTTTTGGAGGCAACAGGGCTGTTTACTGCGGCACGGTGTCAGCCCGGAACTTATCGTAAGAGACTGTGGAGGGCAGACAAGAATGGAAAGAATCATGTGCATACACCTTGAGTTTTAGAATATAACTGAGCTTCACCTGAGAACCTAATTTAAGGTTTTTATTTTTAATTTTTTTCTCTGTAGAATTGGTACTGCAACTAAAATCTTATGTGTCTTGGAAAAATAGCAACAAATATAATATGTATCATAGTCAGGCTTCAATTGCTGGGTTAAAAGCCATGACCAAAAGAAGCTTGAGGAGGAAAAGGTTTCATTCTTCTTACAGCTTAGAGTCCATCATTAAGGGAAGTTGAGGCAAAAACTGGAATCAGGAAGCTGGATGTAGAAGATGAAGCAGAGACCATGGAGGAATGTTGATTACTGGCTTATTCTCAATGGCTTTCTCAGTCTTCTTTCTTTTATACCCCAGGATCACCTGCCCAGTTGTGATATAACCCAGAGTAGGCTGGGCCTTCCCACATCAATCATCAGTAAGAAAATACCCAAAGACATGCCTAGGGGCAAATCTGATGAAGGCAATTTCTCAACTGATGTTCCCTCTTCCTAGATGACTCTAGCATGTGTCAAGTTGATGACTAACTAGTATAATGTGCCATTAACACCTGATTCCTAGGGTTTGGAGAGATGGCTTGGTGACTGAGTACATACAGCAGTTGCAGAGGTCCATACTGCAGTTAAGTACTCAGTCCCCATGTTATGCAGCTCAAACCACCAGTCACTCCAGCTCCAGGAGATCCTATGCCTTTGATCACCATAGGCAACTGCATTCATGTGCACATTCTGTTACCACATATATGTTATTGTCATTTAAAACAGAAATCAACTTAAAGTATGGCTTCCAAAACACACAGTGAAGTATTGGATCCCCATGATTAAGCTACCGACTTTTAAATTCTAAGAATCAGAAATGAAGTTCCTGTGTGAGCACACAATTTTTTTAACCTATTTTTTTTGTGAATCATGCCAGTGCATGTCTTGTAGAAATAAAAATTGAAGAAATACTGTATGTAGTTTCCTAGAAATTTATTTTTCTTCAGAATAAACTTTTTACATTTCCTATTTGTATGTGAGTATGTGCGTACAGGTGTGAACATGGACCTGTCACAGCATGCGAATGCATATCTGAGGACAGCTTGTAGGAATTGTTTATTTGCTTTCAACATACGGGTCCTGAAGATGAAAAGCTGGTCAGCAGGCTTGGTGGCAAGTTATTCTACCCACTGAGATATCTGCTGACCCATCTAGAAATTTTAATGTGAATATTTCTCAGTACATGTGTTTCTGGGACATTCTGGATATTTTATCTTAAGCTTTAAGTCAACATCTTCCTAGTGTACTTGACTATAGCAGGTTGTGGTTGGTGCTATATAGAGTAAATAAATATCTTTTAGCCAAATAAATGATCAGAATTCCTTGGAATATGCATCTAGAAATTCGTCCTAATATGTTTAACATGTTTTCATTTATTCAGTTAAATATTGGTGCATAAACTGATGTAAGAAAATGACATACTTTTGTAGAATAGTTCATAAATTACTACAATTTGAAAAATAATATTAGCTGGGTCAAGTTGGCATTTTGATTTTTTTCAGGACAGTCCTAATTTCTGTATCTTTCTTTTGCTAGAAAAAAAATCATACTCTTTATAATAAATCAGGTGATTTTTGTATTATCATCTCCAATATGATACTAGTAAATATGCTAGTTACTTACTCTGTAAACTGCATACATGGACCAACAAAATTGTTCCGCAATAAGGCTTCAAGACTGGGTGCCTGCGTTTGATTCCAAGAACCCACATAGTGGAAGAAGATAATCAACGTTAATAACTTGTCCTCTGATCTCCACATGGCATCATGACATACGACATCCTCTTCTGGGCTCTAAGCATCAGCCTGCACATATACACACACAGCACACATGTGTACACCATATTCATATACAGATATACTCTCTCAAACACTCACATACACGCCCAAGGATTATAGGAATGGAACTCCTGCCTATAATATCGAGAAGATACATGTGTAAATAAAAAATTGAAAATGTAATATCACTGAATGAGTGTGTCTTTTTTTCTACTAATGAGCAGCAGGACACAACTATATTTTGTGTTGCATAACAGCCGAATCCAAATCACCCCCCTGTATCTGTAGAGGAAAATGCCTGGGTGGGGACACATGCCAGTTTTGTTCTTGCCATTATCCCCTAAACAACATGGTGTAACAGATATTTACATAGTTTTGCACAGTGCTAGGAATTATAAGTGATCTATGCATAATAAAACACACAAGGGAGGATGTGGGTGGCCTGGGTATAAATGCAGCATCATCTCAGAGAAGAATCTTAGCATCTTCACACTGGTACCTGCAGGATCCATGAATCTATTTTCCTTTGCACACAGTGGAGATCCTCATCTTCAACCATATCATTGCTATTTCTGGATTTTAGGACTTAATAAATATAATGCTTTTTATTAATCCCTTAAGAACATCATACATGCATCAACTGTATTTTGATCATATTCAATCCCCATCCCAGCACCTGCTCCAGATTCAACCCCCATTCCTTATCCTGCTCTCCATTTTCACATACTATTTCTTTAAAGGACCTTTTCAAAATGATGTGAAAATGAGTAAAGATGACAATGGAGTTGAGAAAAGAGGTGTTTTATCACCCTGGATCTGAATTATAGGATGTTGTGAGGCACATAACATGGGTGCTTGCAATTGAACTTGGATTCTCTACACCCCAAGAGAAATACTTGTCTTTAACTGGTTAAGTGCTATGTCACTTCTTCCGCAGCTCTCCTCCACTCGATGCTACTGTGTCCATTTATGATGCAGGACCATTGGCTGGCATGGTTGACCTATCAAAGGCTTCACCCCTGCGAACACTGATTGTTCATCCCTGAGCACATATTTGCATTTGGATTATGATTTTAAGGATGAAAGTTTGTGATAATTTTCAAATGAGACATACGGGTTAACAATGAAAAGAGAAGTAAGTTAGGAGCCTTAGACCCAGTTTTTCCTGTTCACAGGATGCTCTGGTCTTTTCTAGAATTTAAGTTTAAGAAGAGAATGATGGTAAAGGGAATGAAAAGAACTGCAAGAAAAGAAAATGCAGTTTAAATAGAATGTAAGTAAAATCAGAAAATTTAAAAAGAACCCAAGCCTGCATTAAGACAGAGAATATCGGTTCCCAAATAGGCATATTGTTATTCCAGAGTACATAGGAACCCTACTAGTGGGAGCACTCTCGAAGGATGAGACTCCCTCCTACAGCAAGTATCACCTGCCAGTAGCTCCTCAGTAAGGTGTGGGAGTGGATAGCACATCATCTGTCTATGCCAGAATTATGACTGGATTTGCCTCATGCAGGTTTGAGCAGCGAACCCTAGCTGCTGTGACTTCATGAACACAATGGCCTTATCATGTCCAAAAGAGACCATTTCACAGCCTTTCCCATCCCCTGGCTCTATCATTATTTAAACTTCTTTAATGATGTTCTCTGAGATTCGGGGCAATCAGGGTAGGTTTGATAAAGATGTCCTATTCAGGATTCAACACTCAGTTACTTAGGCCCAGAACTTTGACCAAATATACATCTCTACATTGATTGCTGCTTGACTGCTACTTCCATCTGGGTAGAGCTTCTATACTGTAAAAAGAGAAGGGAGCCAATGTACAGGGTTAGGACCTTTAACTATATCCCCTCTTATATTGCTTGTCATTTTCCTGCCTTCATAAAATTTCTTTTGAACTCTTTGAAAGCTATAAGGGCTTCAGTACAAAAGTTTGACCTTATCTTACATGCAATGAATTCACAAGTCATTGAACAGATTCAATCAGTCTGAACAGATTCAATCAGTCTATTTGTCTATCTGTCTATCTATGTATCTATCATCTGTCTGTTGATATAGCATTATATTACAACATAAAGCAGTGAATATGACAAAGGAAACTACTGGAAAGAGAAAGTAACAGTTTGAAATGGCAATGTAACTATGGCGAGAGAGCTTTACTTCTCCTACAGCTTAATAAATGTATGTGTTCTAGGTAGACATTGGGGTGAAACTGAGGAAGAGGTACAGAAGAGACCACACTGGTGAGTTCAGCATATCTTCCCAGTGTGATAAATGTCAAAGCTCAGGTGAGAGTAATTCCCTCTCAACAAAGAGAAGTTTCATAGAATAAATCAACAAAGACAATGTTAATTTATGTTAAGAGTTCTTTGGAACAATCCATTTTTTTACACCTTAATCATATTAAGAGTCATTAACAAGAGTAAACAAATTTTAAAAAAAGGAAAGAAAAGTATATCTAGGGGGAGGCTGCGTTGTATCTAGTTACTTTCTTGGTTAACCCAGGGAAAAATGATAATTGTGGTATAAAAGTATTTTCCCCCTTCCTTCTTACTTAGCACACGGACAGTTGGGTGCTTATGAATTTCATCACCTAGACAGCTTGTTTGTGGTTTACAGAGAGCAGAACCACAGAAGTACAGGTTCACATACCTGATGACCTTTTTATGCGCACGGAAATGTGTCCTGCGAGGCTGCTGCTTGTTAACCACACACACTGCTATACTGGCAAAGACTTTATGGAAATGTGGCTTAGGAGATGCAGCATAGCTGTGCATTGTTCATTTTGGGGCCAGTGTGAAATGAGAGGGTTCCAGATGCATTTTTTTCATCCGATGCAATCTCTTTCAGTCAGGTTGCTTAAGAGTATGGCTTATAATGTTAATTTTTGAGGACAAAGTATGACTGGATTTTCAGCCCAAATGTAGGTGCTCATTTTTCTGCAAGGGCACAGGGTTATCACTAGTACACATCTCCACATTACTTTCATACACACATATGCACACATTCATTCTTTGGGAATTATCTATATGTATGCAATATAATGCATTAGAATCACACCCATCCCAACCCCTCAACCCACTACTACAGATTTCTCCCAACACATTTCTTCCTAATTTCACTTTCATGTATGTATATGTCTATATATCTCTCTATATATGTATGTATCTACATAGCTATGTATCTATTTACCTATGAATTTATGTATGTATACATCTATCTATCTACCCATGCATGTATGTATTTATATATTTATGTATGTATGCATCTATCTATCTATCTATCTATCTATCTATCTATCTATCTATCTATCTATCTATCTATCCATCCATCCATCTATCTATGTATCATTTATCTATCTAAGATCTGTATATTCCTGTTTTTAATTACTGTTGCTGATATGCACATGGGCACAGGGCACCCACTAAAGTATAGGCAACCCACAAGTAATCACAACCTCTGAAAAAAAAGGCTTTTCCTTCCCCCCTTGCTGTTGATGGAAAATAACCTCTCAGCTAGTGGTGGGGCCTTGTGAGCAGCTCACCCATCCATGTTGGAAGTTCGATTGGCTTGATTTTGTACAGGTAACCATAGCTGCTGCGAGCTTATTATAGTCATGTCAAGACTGCTTGACAACATTCTGTGAAAGCACTCCTCCCATCTTCTGGCTCTTCCATTCTTCCATTCCCTTATCCCATATTGTACTCTGACCTTTAGAGAGATGGTATTTATTTCTTCTCTCTGTCTCTGTCTCTGTCTCTGTCTCTGTCTCT